>JAPKLW010001482.1:19349-81934 GCA_026898455.1 Plectranthus barbatus
ACTTGGGGTAGAACTAAGATGGGTGACCCCTTGGGAAGTTTCTCAAGATGCGTGTGAGTGAGGATAAAGCATGCTGGGAAGGACTTGTGTTGGTTTATGGGGTCAGTCGTCAATCTGGAAGCCGTTCCAGAGCATTGGTGGGTAACGTGGCCGACCTCAGGTGAGCTCGTTCGGGCCCTGGGGCCGGGGCGTTACATATTAGATGGATTTGGCTTGGGTTAATGGATAAAACCCGCCTAAACTGTTAAGGCATACCTAACCTGAGACATTCCCTTATTTTAATTGATTCTTATGCTTTCATTTAGTTTTACAATTATTAAATTGAGTTTAGTATACCAATTAGGGGCATATAGCATTAGAATATATAATTATGAAATAATAGTTATTAATAGTTAATAACTAAATTAATGAATTGAAAATGAAAAAAAATCATCATTGAACCACTAAATGGATTGGAGAACTAAACTAAACAATTAAAAAAAAATCAAAGTTGAAAAACACATTAATTAAATAAAAAGTAATAAAATAAGAACTGCGACACCGAAATGTAACAGGAGATCTGGAATGCAGTCAATGTGGGTTAGGTGAATGTAAATAATTCTCTAATTATAATAAATTATTTAATATGGAAAAGAAAATTAATTAAAATTATGTAAGCTATATTTGGATGCTGTAAATTGAGCATGAAATTCATTTTAAGCTAGTCATGGCCACATCTCTCTTAAGATAATGTCTCACTTCTCATCCTCCCATTATAGAGTAGTCATTAGCTCTATATATATCGTAGATTAATCGATCGTTAATTTTATATTAACCATACAGTAGTCACAATCTCAACATATAAATATTTATTGCAACAATATCAATTAAAGCAGTCGATCTTTGAAACAACCTAATTCAAAAATTTTATTATTATTTTTATTATTATTATTATTATTATTATTATTATTTTACGTACTTTTCGAAATTGATGTGTGAAAACTTGGGAATTGAGATAGTTTAGTAGAGTTGGATATAATTCCGTAAATTGGCAGGAAACGGCTACTTTGTGGGACCCAACACTCCAACACTACTCTATTGAACAGGGGTGTACAATATTTGGTCCAAACCGGCCAAACCGGCCGAACCAAAACGATTTGGCTGTTTTGGCCGGTTTGACAAGTGAATTAATCGGCCGGCCGGATCGTAAATTTCAAACCGTATAATTTGGTTTGGTCCATGGTTTGAGTACATAAACCAGCCGTTTGGAACGGACCGGACCGTTTATAATTTTAATAAATATTTAAATTATATATTGCACAAAAAATATTAATGTAGTACATTTAGTGTAGTGGTTCAAGCTATATTTTGAATTTTAAAATGTACAAGTTCAAATCCTTTACGCAACATCATATATTTTATTTTCTCCTACATTTTTATTTACAAATTTTTATTTATTTATTTGTAAACGTCTCTCCTTTTACCCTTATTATCTTCTCGGAATAAGTATGAATCCTATACTGTGCAAAATCATAGAATTTTTATTTATCTCCTACATTTTTATTTATTTATTGAAATTTAAAATAAACCTTAAACTATCCAATATTACAATCTCACAATTTAATTCAAGCGTTGGTCGGCTTCACCATTTTCGCATCGTAATAATGTGACCTTTTACGAACTATTATGTTTGAGAATGAGATATGAACTATTATATATTGATGTCATAAATTGTTTGTTTCTATTATGATTGTCTTGCACTTTGGCAATGAGAACCATTATTTATTTTTTTTTAATTTCTCAAATAAATTATTGCTAAAAATATAATTTTTTTTATGTTTTGACTTTGCTCGTTAAAGTCATGTTCCAAACCGTTAAACCGACCGAACCAAACCGTTTTATTTGGTTTGGTTTGGTTTGAAAAATTAATTTGGCCGGTTTGGTTTGAGAATTTTTCAAACCGTATTATTTAGTTTGGTCCATACTTCGACCTTCAAACCGACCAAATCGGACCGTGTACACCCCTACTATTGAACTTCAAAATTCAAGAATTATTATTTATATATATATATATATATATATATATATATATATATATAGATGGAATCCAAGAATTATTAATCCATTCAACTTGTCAATTGACTCAGTTTTATCGGATTTCAAACGTTTGTTGCGTGGATTTGATGTTGAAAGAGTTATATCTTGTTAAATAAAAATAAGTTAATATTTTTATCTATAATAATTGTTGGTTTAGATTAAGATTTATTAAATTTAATATTTTCTTTATGTTTATGTTTAAATTATGTTATAATTTTTTTATACTTATACTCCCTCCGTCCCAAAACAATTGTCTTGTTTTCCTTTTTCGTCTGTCCCAAACAATTGTCCTCTTTCCTAAAATGGAAAGTTAATACACACTCATTAATAAAATACTAATTTCCTCTATCTCTACTCGCACTGGTATCTGTGCCATTTCCAAACCAGACAATTGTTTTGGGACGGAGGTAGTATATTTTATTTAGAGATATATTTTTTAAATACGAAATATTCTTTTTATCTCAACTATATATTTGATTAATTTAAGAGCTAAGATTTATTTATATTTAGAGTAGACTGTAACTCTAATAGGGGATATAATCTATATGTATACTTTTTAAATTTTAGTGTTAGGAATTTTGTTAGAATTCTTTACTCATTGTGTTTTGGTGGATCAAAATCTTGATCAAGATCTAACCAATCTAGGCTGTCTTTAGATTTGCTTCAGTTTTGTTTTCAAATGTAAAGTCATGTAAGGTCTTTTCTATCGAGTTGTAAGCTGGAATTGATTCGAAGAATATACTGATGAATTAGTATGAGATGTGCAAAAGGACTCAAGAGACTGGAAAGTCAGTATGAGACTGATCAGTCTGGAACTAATCAGTCTGAGACTGATAAGTTTGGGACCTCACCTATCTTGGAACTCACTAGTCTGGGACTGACTAGTTTGGAACTCGCTAGTCTCAAACTTACCAGTTTGGGATCGATGATCAGACTTGTGACGTCAGTCAGCATGGACTTGCCATCCTGACGATATCAGCCTGAAATCTTAGTTTCAATCCCCGCGCATAAGACAAAAAGAATGTGTCTGAGGAATGGTACTAACAAAGATCAAACTTTAAGGATAGGATATTCCTTAAAGTCTGCAAGTATAAGACTTCAGTCTTGATTCCTCGGACTGATCAAATGTTGTCGTTCTGACAAAAGGTGAACACTTACCGTCGAAGTCAGAAAAAGCGGGAAAAAGTACAGTACTTTCCGAAAAAGACTACCTACCTGCGCAGAGGACAGAAACATTGGATTGGTCAAACATCCAATGTATCCGAAGGATTTGAAGATCTGAATCTCACTCATTCGCCTATAAATAATTGAGGATCATCAGAGATTCAAACAATCGAACACATTATTAACGAACAAGCTGAAATTCCACTAAAATCTCTACTCTATCGTTCGAGGCTTTCAAAGCTTTTCGTTTGTCACCGCTGTGAACACAAGACGTAGAACACTTTGTTCTTAAGTTACTCTTGGCATTCTTTCTTTCCAAGAAAGAGTACAACAGACAAGTACGCTTTGTACTTTGTCTCTTCGGGGCGTTCTAAGCCGCCAAGCTAACAGTTCCGGGGAGAACTATAAATACCTCATTCTGTGACAAGGAGGTTGCGTGGTATGCCCACACTCCAAGGAGCTGCGAAGTGAACGAAGTGCAAAGGACCGGGTGAGTGAGCTTATGGACTAACGGACGAGACATTCTTCAGCAAGCAACAGATCGTGGGAGCATCTTGTGTTCATACACTTAGTGGAGTACTAGACTTGTGTCTGAAGAGTGGACGTAGGACCTATCGGTGTCCTAACCACTATAAATCCTTTGTCCTTTTATTACTTTTCGCTTAATTAATTTACGTACTTTAAAACTCAATGCTCAAGTGTTGAAGTATAAACTGAAATTGACTCTTAAGACTTTTGGACTTAAAACATAAGCTAAATTTTTGACAAGCCAAACTAAAACTAACACTCAATTTGAATTAATGCAAGTCCCACCATTAAACAAATATTTCGCTGTGCAATTTATACTTACACTGAGAAAACTGGTACCAAGTAGGGGTGTGCACGGTTCGGCCGAAACCGGCCAAACCAAATTAATTTGGTCGGTTTGGCTGGTTTGAGAAAAATAATTAGCCGGGTTGGTTTGAAAAATCTCAAACCGGATGATTTGGTTTGGCCGACGGTTTGAAGGATGAAACCGGCCGTTTTGGCCGGACCGGCCGTATAAATAATATAATTTTAAATATAATAATGATAATAAAATATTATTTGATAGAAAGCTAAAATGTCAATTATATTGATATATATGTCCGATGCTTATATTCTTTCGAATTGTAACCCTATAAATCAACTTACATTTAATTGTTTCTTACAATCATAATATTATTTATTTATTACTTATCTCATATTTATAATTAATGACAAGCGAGATATATTTATATTAGTTTTATTTTGTGTATCATTATTTCATTAATATCTAATAATAAAATTGATATAAAAATTTGATTTTTTATAATATTATCAGTTGAATAATTTTCAAACCGTATAAACCGGCCGAACCAAACCGTTTTAATATGGTTTGGCCGGTTTGGTTTGAAATAATAATTTGGCTGGTTTGGTTTGTGAAAATCTTAAACCGTACCTATTGTTTGGTCCGTACTTTGCCCCTTAAACCGGCTAAACCGGACCGTGCACACCCCTAGTACCAAGATAAAGAATGTTGGATGAGATTTTGTTCCAAAATAAAATTTTCGGAAGATCAAGTTATTTTGTCAATGATCTGATTATTTTTTATTAGATGTATTATGTATAACCTTCATAATTGGAATATATTTTTTTAAAATAAAACAATCTTTAATCATCACAACCTCAACTTTTCATCGCAGCCCGAGCGTCTCTGTTAAAAAACCAAGTCATTTAGGAACTGGGCTTTATTATCTTGGCCCACTTACGTTAAGTGTAAGCAAAGCCCAATATACATCGTTTTGCACCTCCATTTATTAGAAGTCACTCAAGTGCAGAATTTATTTATCAATTATCTTATAATAATTTTTATGATCAAAATCAAATAAAGTGTCAATTGATACATCTATTACAGTCAAACTCTAAACAATTTCAAGCATCAAACTCAAAAAATAAAATTCCATTCCTACCTTGGCGTAATACAAAGCTTCAATAATTGCCGAAAAATTATTCAACCAAACAGAGACTAGAATTGATATACGCTAACCAACGTTGTACGAATAGCGACACATCATTTGGGCTTGGGCCTAAGGAACTGTTTGGGTGAATAAAGTCTGAAGAGAGAGTAGGCAGAAATGGAAGCTGTGATAGCCATCAAAACAGCTGCCACATACCCACATATCAACCCACCACCTATTTGAAAGCAGAATCTCCTGAATCTATCACACACCTTCATCCATTGGAAGCTTCTCTCGCCGGTGATCGCCAGCATCGACGCCTGCAGCGCCGCCGTAGTGGCCGCGAACACCACGTATGCCACCGCCTAGTCCAGTCGTAGCTCAAAATTTATAACAGAGTATATAGATCATATCTAGATAACTAAGCTGGTTAGGGTCATCATGTGATGTGCGTAATAATAAATATAAAATATGAATTGTCGACTTTACATAATTAATTTTGAATAGGTAGTAATGGTGCGAGTTGCATGCGGTGAGGGGGTGTTTGTGTAATTTAGGGGGTGCAGAACTGCCAACTTAAAGCGCTAATTTAATGCAAGAGTTATGCTACAAAATCAAGCTGGGTTATCAATATTATAAAGTAATAAAATATGTAGTTGCATTTATTTCTATAGTTGTTGCAACTGCTACCAAGAGCCTAGACTGATAGCATGCATGTGTCGCGTCGTAGACAATGAATGCAACACATAAGATAATTACATTTATGCATTAATGCAACAACATCGAGTTTCTCGCATGATTTTCTTCGGATACATCATGGTTTTTTTATTGCAATTACGGTAAAGGTTATGCTTGATGATATATATCTTAAAACTTTTAAATATAACAACTTTAGACTTAAATTTGAATATTTACCTGTACTATTAAAATTTAGATATAAAAAATATTACATGAAAACAAATAATTGCATGTCATACATTAAAAAAATCCTACAAGGACTCAAATACTCCATGTCATAACTTTAAAAAAAAAAATACTCCATGTCATTAAAACAATTATTTATAAAAATAATATTATTTTGGAATAGTGAAAATTATTTTTAATTTAAAAATTGAATTGTGTAGATTAAAATACAATGAGAGCATCAGAGTCTTCACAAATGATGGACGAAAGAAGACAAATAATAGATTAAAGTATTTCTTAAATTCTTATACCGTTATAAAGGAAAGATAAATAATCTATATTTTTAATAAATTAATATAATATAGCATATAATTTGTGTCCACGTTCTAAATATTTGATGGTAGGAAAATATTCAAAGTTTAAGAGTGAAATTATTATATTTAAAAATTTAAAATAAATTTGAGAACTCATTCAATGTTTAGGTATAAAATTGTTATATTTAAAAGTTTGAAATAGATTGATAATCCATAAAAAATTGGGATACATTTAAATATTTTTTATAAATATTTGTGCTCTAAACTCATATCGATATAAGTATTGCATGTATATTGAAAGAGAGAGAGACTAAATAATCAAACACAAACAACTCGAAATTGCAAGATAACTCATACATCTACAAAAGATACATTACATTTCAATTCGAAATTAGATAGTAATCTGGAAACCAAGAATTTATTTGTTTTTCACTAGAAAGATTTTCTCCTTTGAGATTTTAGAAATGAATAATAATTAATTAAAAAAAGAGATGGTGGCGTAATAAACGGGGATTAAATGATTACCTGGTCTAGTAAGTAGATGCCCCAACCCACATATCGGCAATTGGAAGCTGCCAGATCCTTCGAGTAGCTTCTGAAGAGCTGGAGGAGACTGTAAACAGCTGCAGCAGTTTCAATCCACACAAAAACACTACACACAGACAAACAATTACGAGCGTCATTGAAGATCATTGATACATACATCAAGAAATTATGAAACCCAAAACTTTTCTCTTCTTTTCTAGAGAGAGAGAGAGAGAGAAGCTGAACTTACTACAAAGCATTCATGTCGTGGAATGTTGCTCTCTTGGTGAGGGTGTAGAAGAGAACCTTTGTTTGGGAGTCGAAACCCACAAGGCAGGCAGACAGGGCAAAGAGAAATACACACACAATTCTCAACCAAGCTTCCATCTTTATGCTTTTCATTATCTCACTCAAATCACACTATTCTGCTTCTGCATATAAATTATAAGCTGGTAAAGTTCTCCCCTACATATATATGTCTCTGTGTGTGTGTTTTTTTCAGTTGTGGTCATGCAAGCTTTTGGGAGAGAGTGGTTATGAAGGGCCACAAGTCTAGATGGCGGTGGGGCATGAGTCCCTCAAATATTAAATGGAATTGGAAACTAGGTGAAATTATTAGTTTTTATTTCTGGAAATTTGTGCACTCATTCGTTCTTACTTTTGAATTGTGTTTGTTATGTTTCTCGAGATAATGTATTTCACGTGTTTTTTTTAAAAATAAAAATAAATAAAGTTGTTTCAGCTGAAAATATTTATTTTCAACAGAAAAGGTAGAATTGGAATTATTTATCAATTTCTAATTTTCTATGTGACTATGTATAAGATATCAGCGAGCCCCAAATAAAAAGATTGAATTATTAGGTGATTAATTATAAGATAAAGAATAGCAAAGAGAGAAATTAATGTGCGTCAATTCATCCAAACCACAATATATACGCAATTAAACACTGTCGCATTCATGTGCCCATTGATCTCCATTCACTTATTATTAATTTATATATCTTCAACACCTCTTTATCAGTTTGTTTATATATATATATATATATATATATATTACAAATGATTTTTATCAATTAGATTTAGATACAATAACGTGAGCTGTGGTTAATTGTAATATGTGGTAGTTTTTTTCTTTTTAATATTACTAGGGGCATTAAAGCCAATATTCCCGTATGTTAGTTATTTTATAGATTATTTGTTATTTTTAAGATGTTGAGTTAAAAAAAACATTAATTTTTGTAATAGACAAAAACCATCTTGAAATAAAATAGATATTCTCTCTCTCTCTCTTTTTTTTTTTTTTATCTTTTTAATAAAAATACATTTATTTAAACTCACACACTTAGATATTCCCGGAAAAGTTCGAACATGTAACTTCTTAATTTAAACAATGTGCTTTCACCACTGAGTCCTAAATCTTAAAAAAAAAAGATACTTCTCTTTTTATATACTCCCTCTGTTCCAAATTAATAGTCACAAAGTGAAGTGGCACAGTAACTAATGTTTATGAGTGTAGTAGAATTAATATTTTATTGGTAAGTGTGAAAAAGTTTGCTATTGTAGAAAATGAGATTAATAAATGAGACAGACCGAAAATGAAAGTAAGACTAATAAATTGGGACGGAAGGAGTATATATATATATTGCATCATTTGCACATGTGCTATGATAGAAATTCTAAATAAAAACTCGTTTTTAATTTTTGAAAGTAGTTAATGCATATTCTATACATTTTAATGGGATATTAGAGTATATTATGAGGATTAATAATTATTGTTGAGTTAAGCAAACATTTAATTCAAGTTAAGCAGGTGTCATTCTTAAATTAATCAAGTATGACGTGCAATAAGAAACAAAGTTAAATTTTAATATTTTGAAAATAGTTAGAGATAGATAAATCACGGGGACTCAGGCTAGCTTTCATCTCAACATCCGATTTTAATGAGATTAATCATCATTGTTAAGTAGCATTAGATCTCATATAAACAATCATAGATATTCTAAATAATTATACTAACCACACGAAAACTCAAATATACAATATATATATATATATAGTGAATCACATACTAAAAATTAATTCGTTCTAAATAGGAATGAATCTACACCATTCATCTAAAAAAATCAATGGTTGGGATTAAAACATTTTTCCAATTTTTATGCTTTTTTGCTTTATGAATCATGCTTAATCGAATTAAGCACGATTTATAAAGCAATTAAGCACGAACGGAAATTATGCTTAATTTTTTAATCTTTATGCTTTAATCTCAACCATTGATGCTATCGATCCAATGGCTGAGATTTATTTCTATTTAACACAAACTTTAATTTTAGTATATATATATATTTTTGTATGTGTGTGCGGAATTAATCTTTGTAATTGTTTCTTATTTTCAGTTATATACCATGTTTCAATAATAAATGAATATCAAATATTTTATCATATATAAATAAAAGTGTGGGTACCATTTTGAAATTATCAAAAGGTTAGTACTTTTCCTTTTTTCAAAAGTTATTTTGTTCCTATTATCAAGACACTTATTTGAAATGAGAAAATATATGCCCTAATTTCAGTTTAAACTGTTACGTGTAATTGATCTATTTTTGTATACAAGTGAAGTTTAGAATCATTCTTGTTTTTTTTTTAAAAAAGAAAAGTGTAAAGGATAGAGAAATAAAAAAATGCACGGATATCTTGAGAATTTGAAGTTGAATTTTGATGTCACGAATTGACCGCAATATAGTTTTATTATAATTATAATTATTTTAATTCTTGTCAGCCACTTGATACTATTAATTTATTAGATATCATTTTCAAAAAATGTGAAATTTAACCACCTCATTACACTAAATTAATAGTCCCACTAGCTAGTTAAAGAAGAGAGTCGGTCGAAAACTAATTAGTCCAAATAACAAAATTGTTAGAACCGATTCCTAACACAAGTTAGATGATATGTTAGTGTTGGTCTCACCAAATATATGAGAAATAATTAATAATAATTGACCTTTTGAATTCGTTCGTACATCGCACCTAGGATATTAGCCAAATCTTTAGAAAAGAAAAAAAGAAAAAGTTAAAATTGTTTCTAATATTTGTAAATCATTTGTCACTTGAAAAGAATCGATGAAAATATGTACTAAGTTAAGATTTTCTTGGAGTTAGAGTCCAATGCATAGAATACGTAAGAAATCCTTCTTCTGCAGCACACAAAAAGGGATTTAGAATTGATTTGAGGTGAATAGGTTAAAGTTTGGATGAAAACAAACATTATGTCGAGGCGGAATGATCCTTTAGTTTAACTTCTATTTTTTTTAAATGAAAAATAATAATATATTAATCATTATCATCAGATACAATGTTCGTTAGTCATTCTGGAAATTCAGAATGCCAAATCACTTGACTAGAAACATGCACTGCAATTTGTGCTAAATTATGCGCAGCAAGAGTTGCGCTATAGTAGACATGATGAATACCTAAGACAAAATCCGGAATGGAGGGTAATAAAGTTTCAGAGAACTCATCAGGAATAATATCAATCTGGCTTTCCTCTCCGGACATAACTCGGGTGGCAAAAATGAAGTCTGAAAAGATAGTGATAGGCCTGATGCATTCCTTTAGTTTGACTTCTATATGGAGTACTATTTTCTATTGATACAGTCCAATAATAACTTTCAATAATTTAGAGTTCGATGCCAACTTTTATTTCTGTTTATAGATTGAGTTCATGAACTTTTGTTTAATTATAAAACTTTAATGTTTTTACTTTCATTATATTTAGAAGTATAAATTAAATCAAATATTTATTACTAATTAAAATACTCATTAGAGATTATGTTTAAAAAATCTTTATTTTACTATGTATACATATATTATATATATCATGAAGTATAAAGGACATATATTTCTACTAATAGAAATCTATAAGGAGTTCAAGTTTACTCAAGAAACTAAAACTTTACAGGAGAAAAAAAAAGAAAAAAAGAAAAAAGAAGAGAGGATTTAAACACATAATAGTTATTTTTGAAAAAATAAGTGTTTTGATTAGGGGATGTACTTAATTAAGTTAGGATGTAAAAGGGTGACATCATTATCTAGTTCGTTGAGAAATTAAATCTCATGGAAGTGTTAGGTGGTGACTGAGTGATAGTGATAAATCGAAAATTATAGGCTCCACCACCATTAACAGACGTCTAAGGCTCTCTAATATGTCCATAATTTTAATTTAACACTCTTAAGTGCTCAATTATTCACTAGCGTTCTTAAATAGTATATATCTTAAGTATAACCTAAGGGTGTAGTTCGAGACGATTCGTTATTAATTCGATTTGTTTAGGTCTAATTTGTGTAAGATTCATTTATAAAAATCTTAATTTTTATCTGTATTTCATTCTTTAAACTCAAATTTTAATCTGCACAAATTAGATCCGAATCTGAGATTCAAATAATCAATAAGGATCTTATCTGCGCCAGGAGCCCTTTTATCTAACGTTCTTGGCATCTCGGGTCTTATATGTCAGCAACGAGGGCAAAATAAGAATCCGATCTGATAAAATCCAATAAGATACTATAGTAAGAATTTGAACAAATATGATGGAATTTGAAAAATTATGAATAATAATTAAGAGATTTGATTATTTGAAAAGGAACCCTAAACTAATGTATTAAAATATTATTAATTATAATTTTTAAATAAATAAATAAAAGTAAAATATTTTTAATAGTTTATTAATAGATATTTGCATTCGATCCAAATAATCCAAATTTCTTTTTGTATCCTTAACCATTGGATAAAGATTCATATTCGGTAAGCCTAAATTCATATTCATTATTATCGTGCAGATTCATATCAGATTATCATGTCTTGTCAAGAATTGCCATCCAAAATATATATATAATACATAAATAGGATTAATATAAGATCTTTTGACTAAGAATCGAATCAATCATCCAAACTGCTAATCTTGAAATTTATGAAATTAAAATGATCAAATGAAACAAAATTGAATTGAAAGTCAAAACGAAACAAAACTTCGATTCACAACTAAAATCCACCTTATATTCATTATTTCACAATACATTAAACAAATTTAATATATAATTCACAATTACCGTAATTAATAATATTAAATAAAATAAAAATTGGAATTTAATAATATTAGCGGAGGTTCTTATCCGTTTAGTTTGAAAGGAGCCGACATCCCTTGACCTAAATCAAACAAAACTATAACTCAATTATAGATTTTTAATCAAATAAAGACTAAAATTATTTTTCCGATCGAATTAAAATTGTCAAAACTTTTGATTTGACTCAATTTGCAATTTACATTCAGTTTAATCATCCTTTGACGAAAACCCATTTTCGAGTAGTGAAAATAAATTGATAAGCTAACTCGACAGATAGATTAGTCCACAAGGGTAAGCACTAATGAAGATATTTGAATGAAATGAGAAATAAATTAAAATGTTCAATTAAAAAAATTGTTGTTAGTAATAGTGACGAGATTTTCTACACAAATTATACACTGAATTTTTTTTAGTTAAAGGTTTATATAGAGAATAGTGAATGTTGCCTCAAAAAAAGGGAAGAAAGAAAAAGGGATGCTTATCTACCTCGCTCATGAGGCTAGGTGACTTACGCATATGCTGGCCCAATAAATTAAAAAAAAAACTTTGGTTGGCATGCATCACTTTTAGAAGGCAAAAAGGGGAAATTAATCACTCAACTTTAAGCTTTTTTTCTTTCTACATTTAAAAAAAAAAAATTAAGAATAAGAGTGTTTTAAATCCTTATGACATTAGTGGATTAATTTTTTATGATTATTTGAATTAACTAAATTTTTTATTTTTACAATTAATTTAATTAAACGCTGTAATTTTTAACACATACTTAGAGTAAGTATTGGAGTATTTCAACTTTTATATAGACAACATTAATACAAATTTGCACATTCAAATGTTCCAAAAGTATGTTTAATCCATAATCTCTTAATTATAATTTATATACATAACACTTTCACCATGACATCTCCTAAATTTTGGAAAATCCAGGCAATTCCAAAAGTGCGACTTTTTATTTGGAAAGCATGCAACAATGCACTTCCAGTCAATAAAAATATCTACATTCGAGCTTTAACAGAGGATGAAATTTGTGAGCTGTGCAGGGTGGAAATAGAGACTATCGATCACTTGCTCCTCAACTGTGACAAGGTTAGATCTGTTTGGAAATACTCTCCATTGAGAATTCAGGAACAAAACTTGATGCAGGGAAACTTCAAGTCACTGTTGTGGGATTTTATGGAAAAGTGCCCGACTGATTTCATAGAACTCTTCTGCTTCACAACTTTTGAAATATGGAATCACAGGAATAATTCTTTGTTTGAAAGGAGGATGTTTAAATTTGATGATATTATTGTTCAAGCACAAAGACAATGGGGGGGGGGGGGGGGAATTTCCAGAATCCACTCGAGCAACCCCAGCTTACCGGCGAAAAAAAGGAGTAAGGCAGGTATTGGAGGAAACCTCGACAGGGTGAAATCAAGATGAATTGCGACGTCTCAGTAAAAAAAGATGGAGCTATTGGTTTGGGGGTCATTATCAGAAACCACAATGGAGATGTCATATTAGCAGCTAAACAAGAAGCAAAAGCGAGAGGTCATACATCTCTGTTGGAAGGTATGGGAATCAAGTTTGGACTTCAAATGGCGGAAATATACAATCTGAGTATCAATAGAGTAAAAATTGATAATGCTGAAATTATTCAGAGCCTCAATGAAGATCTTAAACCGAAGATTTATGGTGATATTATCATTAAGGATATACGAGTACATTGGAACAGAGTTGGTAAGTCAACCTTTGAAGCTATCCCAAGATCATCAAACATGGCTGCACATGGAATTGTTAGGGATCCAAATTTTACTTGTATTGGGCAGATTCCAAATCATATCAGGAATGTTGTAATGAATGATGTTGTAATCTCTTAACTGTTAAATGATATGATAAGTTTTTATTCTAAAAAAAAATTTACATCTCCTATATATCTTTCATTAATATTTGGATGGTAGATTGAAGACCGAGTCTTGCCGCACAGAGTTGGGTCTACCAAGAGATTTTAAAGACGTTTGATTTAATAAATAGTATCGACTAACGTCCTTTGAATGATTTAAAAAATTAATTATGTACATAGTTATTATCAATTTAGATGGCATTAAATGGGAAATAATAGTTAGTTGTGTTGTACCCGGGACCGAACTATCCCAGATCGACCCGTACCACTTCGTATAAGGAGCTGCGATACGATCAAATGCCAAAGATCACCGACTCGAGAGCTAATATGACTCTAACTTGAGTCGGTGATACGAGCCCTATAACAGAAACGAAGCGCGAAAGGGAAAGTGATACAAATCAGCCGCTGAAGGCGCTCATCAAAGATCCAATCCTCGGGAATAAAGGAATTGATAGTTGTTTCCATATTTATATATCTTTGTATGGAATGTGTATTGTAGATGGCAACAATCATGTAACTTCTATGTAAAACCAAGATGTTAATATAAAAGGGAGAAGGAAGACAAAGGATTGTTCTTCTTCCACGTGTTCAAGAAATAAAAATAAAGCAAAAGATTTTAAGATCCAGAATTCAGAAATAAGTACTCTTTCGATTCACTAACGAATTTTCAGGAAACAACAATTGGCGGCGTCTGTGGGAATCCGAAAGAAGGAAATATGGATGAATCTGGAATAAGAAGAGGTGATAACATCTCTGTAGAGGAGAATTCAGTATTGAGCAGAAGTGTGTTTGAGGAACACATACGAAGGATGCAGGAAGAGATGGAACAACTGAGAGAACAAAATCGGCGAGCAACAATGGATGCGGAAGGGTTAAGAGAACAGTTGGCACTGTTCCAAGAGCAAAGCAAAGCCGAAGCCACAAACGATGAACACTACGAGGCGTACTCAGAAAACACCAACCATCCAAGCCCCGGAACGAGAGCGACAAAAAGGAGGAGAGGGTTCGAAATCTTGAATCAAGATTCGAGGAGATGACAAAATTGTTGTCAGCAGTGTCTGGGTTGGTAAACCATACAACGAGGGCAATAACGGGTGATTATAACGATTCACCGTTCGAGCCTAGGATCGCTAACGCAAAAATCCCAGAAAGGTTCGTTATCCCTCCGATAAAAGCCTATGATGGGACGACTGATCCAGACAAGTTTGTGACGCTGTATAAGTTCAAAATGCAAACCACCTCCATTCCTGAAGGAGTTCGGGAGTCCTGTATGTGCCGAAGTTTTGGTGCCCGCCTTCAAGGAGCAGCAATGCATTGGTTCATGCATTTAAAGGTTGGAAGCATTCAATCATTTTCTGACCTTCACAAGCAGTTTTCTACTCAGTTTTCAAGCAGTCGCAGATTTCCAAAATAGTTGGACGACCTATATTTAATTGTGAAAAAGGAAGGAGAGTCATTTCAACACTATATAAAATGATTCAATGAGGTCAAAGTTGCAATTCCCAATTGCCTGGAAGAGACGACCATTTCAGCGTTCAAAAACGGACTGACTCGAGGGTCGAGTCTATTCCTGAAACTAGTAAAATACCCGTGCTCGACCTATTTGGAAATAGTGGCCAGAGCCGAGGTGCAAATCCACAAAGAGGTTGAGGAGGAAAACTTCGGAAAAAGAGAGAAAACTCGAACTCCGATCAGAGCAGACCCAAGCACAGGGAAGACAAGTCGTTTCGTACCATATCCTACTCGAGGAGAAAAAAAGGGACCAGGAGTGCAAAATTTGAATGTAAACACTGATCACTGTAATTTCTACAAATTAATTATAGAAATAGTGGCAAATAAATTTATAAACCCGAAAGTTATCGATCCAGGGGAATGAAACAATGAAAAACCTTGAGTACTGAATTAGAGTTTCTCGGATAATTGTTTGAGGCAATCACAATTTGAAAAAGTTTTTGTAATATAAATTCAGAAATAATATTAAACAAGAATTTAGATAACTATTATAATCACGCAAATTTTAGGATTTTGTCCAAATAAATATAAGAATTCAGATTCTAGGGATTTGAGTACTATCTTTATTAACATGTAGAATAAATTCTTCAAATGCCAATTTAATTCCTTGAAAGATGGAAATCAGAGAAATATTGTAAACTTCCTTTTTAGGCAAATTACAAAGTTGATTATTGAGAATCCTTTATCCTCTCGGTCTCAAGAAATAATCAATAACTCCAGAAAACAACAGATATTTTCCTATAATTTAATTCTTTCTTTTTCAGACAAGAATACCAAATTATATTGCGGAATCATTTTCTTGTAAATCAATTTTTACCTTATGAGTCTCAAATTAATTAACTGATAACCTAATCAAGTGGCCAACGAAACTAGGCATAATATAACACAAGATTCCAACAAATCAATCAAGGAAAAGCATTTGAACGAATTAATTCATAACATGTATTCAAGATAGATTTATATCCCTAGAATCTGATAAAGAGATCAGTTCAACATATTCATAATTAAATAAATCATGAAGAGATTAAACCTGGAATAATAATTTTGCATTATAACCGGATGTTTAATACAGAAAACAACTTCATCCCTTCAATTCCCTCTTCTGAAATAAAACTCCATGCTGCTCACTTCCGTTCCCAACTCAGCTCTCTTTTTCAGAAAACAAAAATAATACATCTCTCTCCTACAACTCTATATTCTCCAACCATAATTTCTTTTGCTAATCATCATTCTAATGATGCCCTTTACAACTCCCGAATGCCCCATTTTATAGTGCCCAGACTCCATTTTGTCAAGATTGCAGGTAAGGTAGGTGAGAAAAATCGTGCCCAAACATCATTTGGTCAGATTTGCACGCAAGGAAAATCAGAAATGTCAGAATTCTCGCCCAGATGATACGCATCTCGGCCGAGATACACTCCATCTCGGCCGAGATGTGTATTCTTCTTCCTTCCGGTTCACACCTGTGTCGGCATGCAAATCGACCGTCCACCTCGGCCGAGATGGACTTCGTCTCGGCCGAGATGGATCTCTTGCCTCGACATTCAGCTGCCCGTTATGTGCGCATCTCGGGTGATTATCTCGGCCGAGGTACTTCTCATCTCGGCCGAGACTGAACGAAATTTCTTCCTCTCGACCTTCCTTCATTTCAGCCTGTTTCCTGCAAAATTCCACCATCATAATACCACCTAACACCAAAACACAATCATGCATAAATATAAATCATAATCGCATGTCTTGAACACAAACTTGGACAAAAACCCCATGATAAGTTAGCGAAATAATGAACTTATCAAACACGTCAAAACCCTTCAACTTGGACACGAATCCAATGGTGGTGATCCAGGAAATGATGGCTCTGAAGGGAGAGGTCAGGTGGCCAACGAGGATGTTGGCTAATGTTGGGCAAAAGACTCCGGAGAATTACTGTGCGTTCCATCAGGGTTATGGCCATCGGACCATAGAATGTCAAGATTTCTTAAGGGAAGTACAAAGGCTACTCGATCAAGGACATCTTCAGCGGTTAAAAGGCAAAGGACGGAGTAACACTTGGAGAAGGAATAAAGGTAAAGAAGGACAAGTCGAGGTGAAAGAAGCAGCGACTGGAGCCAATAGAGTCCCACTGCCGAATGAGTCAAGGATCGAAAAAGTCATCCATATGATATCGGGAGGACCACCAATAGCGGGAACATCTAGAAACGCATACAAGAGATATCGGAGAGAGGCAAGGGTGGTTAACTCAATAAGGCCATCGTGGCTGTCAAATGAGGAGATAACTTTCGGTCCGTCAAATTCCGAGGGAGTTAGACATCCGCACGATGACGCACTGGTTATTGAGCTCTTAATTGCAAACTGCAGAATGAGAAGAATCCTGGTTGATAGCGGAGCCTCGTCGAATTTGATATTCATGAAGGCATTCAAAGGCATGGGAATATCAGAAAGAAATCTAAGTCCAAGTTCGAGCCAGTTAGTGGGCTTCAGTGGAGAACAGTTAATTCCCGTAAGAGAGTTGTATCTGCCAGTTTACTCGGAAGGAATCAATCTATCCGCCCGATTTCAAGTTGTAGATGCGGATTCCTGTTATAATGCAATAATGGGAAGGCCTTGGATGCACGAGTTGCAAGCGGTTCCTTCCTCTTTCCATCAAGTGATAAAGTTCCCAACACCCTGGGGAATCCGCTCGATAAAAGGTGAATAGCACACAGCCAGAGACTGTTATGCTGTAACACTGAGAACCATTGGAGCTGTCGATGAGCAAGAGAAGGTCGATCCAGTGGAATTAGGGGAAGACAAATTGAAATTCACGTACGTCGGGAGAAATATTTCTGCAGACTCGAGGAATACAATATCGGCATTCTTACAAAAAATAAAAATGCCTTCACATTTTGCCATGCTGAGATGCCCGGGATCGACCCGACAGTAATATCGCACAGATTACAAGTCGATCCGACATTCAAACCGGTTCAGCAAAGAAGGAGAAGATTCGCTCCAGAAAAAAACCTAGCCGTTGCTGAAGAGGTATCGAATTTGTTGAAAGTGGGATTCATAAGAGAGGTTTAAGTACCCAGAGTGGCTAGCCAATGTGGTGGTTGTGAAGAAAAAGAACCGAAAAAACAGAGTGTGTGTAGATTACACCGATTTGAACAAAGAGTGCCCAAAGGACCCTTTTCCTCTCCCTCACATCGACAGGTTAGTCGACTCGAATGCGGGGCACAAAGTGATGTCTTTTATGGACGCGTTCTCTGGATATAACCAAATCAGGATGTTCCCGCCTGATGAGGAAAAACAACATTCATGACAAGCCAAGGGATTTACTGCTATAGAGTCATGTCGTTTGGATTAAAGAACGTAGGGTCGACTTATCAATGCTTGATGAATAAGATGTTTGCACCCATGATAGGTAGATCGATGGAGGTCTACATTGACGACATGATAGTGAAATCCTCAAGCATGGAAGAGCACCTCGATCATTTAAGCGAGGCGTTTGACATTCTAAGAAAGTTCAATATGAAGTTAAATCCGCTGAAATGTCAATTCGGAGTAACTTCTAGACAAGGTATCGAGGCCGATCCAACACAGATAAGGGCCATACAAGAGTTGAAACCACCGACAATAATTAAAGAGTTACAGAGGATGATAGGGAAATTGACAGCACTTAGCTGATTTGTAGCGCGGTACTCGGATCGAACCTCAAGGTTTTTCGAATTATTGAGGAAGGCTAAGCATTACCAATGGACAGAGGAGTGCGACCAGGCACTAGCCACATTAAAAAGATATCTGGCAACTGCGCCAGTAATGTCGAAGCCAAAATTAGGGGAAGTCTTGCAACTCTACCTAGCTATATCTGAGAGAGCAGCAAGTGCGGTGCTTATAAGGGAGCATGAAGGCTCGCAACACCCAGTATATTATGTCAGTCAATCCCTGATCGAGGCTGAAATACGCTATTTGGCGTTAGAGAAACTGATATTGGCTTTAGTCATGGCTTCGCGAAAACTCCGTCATTACTTCGAATCACACGAGATAATGGTGATTACGAATTTCCCAATTATGAGTGTGCTAGCTAAACCCGAGGTATCTGGAAGAATGATGAAATGGGCAGTGGAACTCTGCGGTTTCGAACTGCGGTTCGAACCAAGGAAAGCTATAAAGAGTCAAATTCTGGCAGACTTCATTGCTGAGTACACCCCGAAAATGCAGCTGCAAGCGGAAGTTGAATCTGCGTCCGGCGTGAGTTCGAACAACTTTTGGGAATTGTAGATAGATGGAGCAAGCAACTGCAATGGTGCAGGGGCTGGAATCTCATTGTTGTCGCCGGAAAAGATAACATATCAAAGGGCAATAAAGTTTGAATTCCACGCGAAGAATAATGAGGCGGAGTACAAAGCACTGATCGCAGGGATGAAGCTAGCAAAGGAAATTAGAGCCATGAGGTTAAGCGTAAAGTCGGACTCCCAGTTGGTTGTTAACCAGTTCTCTGGGCTATTTCAAGCCAAGGATGGAAGAATGACGGCATATTAGAAAATTGTCAAGGGATTGGAATCAAGATTCGAAGAAGTAAAAGTCGAACACGTTCCAAGAGAATGTAACACCGAGGCGGACGCCTTAGCTATGTTAGCGGCCTCCCTGAAAACAAATGTCCCCATGATCGTACCACTCGTGATCGCTCTGTGGCCCGCAACTCAGAATTTCACAAGTGTCGAAATCGAGAATTCGAATACCATCAACACTATCACGAGTCCGAATTCATGGATGGAGCCCATCAAGGCCTACTTGCTGGGAACAAATCACGAACAAGGGATCGAAGCAAAAAGAGTTGCGAGAAGGGCAACAAGAAGTCATTTGAAGGGTCGTGGCTCAAATGCATAAGCGAACAAGAGGTGAATCAGATATTGGAAGAGGTACATTCAGGAAGTTGTGGGAATCACTCCGGCCCAAGGAGCCTGTCGCATCGAACAATGTCTGCGGGTTTTTATTGGCCCACACTAAGGCAGGATTCAAAGAATTTCACTCGAAAGTGCAAGAAATGCCAAAGGTTTGCAAACCTGAGTCATCAAAACTCCGAATTGCTGCACGCAAACGTGCCAGTTTGGCCGTTCCATCGATGGAGAATAGACATCATTGGGAAAATGCCAAGGGCAAGAGGAAGGAAGGAGTTCGCAGTCATCGTGACCAACTCATTCACAAAGTGGGTCGAGGCAGAACCCTTGGCAAACATTCGAGACTCGGAAATGATAAAATTCATGTGGAAAAATATAATTTGCCGATTTGGACTGCCGAGTAAAATAATGACTGATAACAGGAGACAGTTTACCAGCAGAAAGTTCAAAGAATTCTGCAAAACTTGGGGAATCAAACTGATCAATTCGACCCCAAGATATCCCGAATCAAATGGCCTTGTCGAATCAACAAATAAAACGATTCTAAGCACACTCAATAGGAAACTGGGGGTCAAGAAATCAGCTTGGGTAGACGAGTTGCCAGCTGTACTGTGGTCCTACCGGACCACTCCAAGAACAATCACAGGGGAAACTCCATTTGCCCTTGCTTACGGAGCCGAGGCAGTGGCACCAGTCGAGGTAATCAAGCAAAGTCCAAGGGTGGAGTTGTTCGACGAAGATGAAAATGGAGAAAAGGCATTCGAGTCGCTAGTTATTGGATGAGAAGAGAATGAAAGTAATCGAAGTTATGGAAAAGAAGCAGATGGTGATCGAACGCTACTTTAACAAGTTCGTCCAACTGAGGTCGTTGAACATTGGAGATTGGGTCTTAAGGCAGGTGTTCCAGAATACGCAAGAGTTAAACAGTGGAAAATTGGGACCAACTTGGGAAGGGCCGTACATTGTGTCAGAAGTGGTGAAGAACGGAGTGTATCGAATTAAGACCCCAGACGGGAAGGATGTTCCAAATGCGTGGAACATTAAATATCTGAGAAAATTTTACTTTTGTTGTAATAGAGCAATAAATGTCAGACTTTTTAGCGATTAAATAAAGATTCATAGATGTGAGCGATGTTGATGATCCAGAGAATAGACTGCTTAAAATATACTTCGAAACCAAAGTAGCTGGTCCAAATACATGTAAAGACGGAGAGCACAAAATAAACATTGAAGTTCGAAACACTTTAAAAAAAATTCAAAAGATCCTGACTCGAGAAAGAGCTTTCATAACTTAATCCGTCTTATCATCCAGCCTTCTTTGACTGAACTTCGTCATCATGCTCGGAGCCCGACTCCTCATCAACAACAGATTCTGCAGGACGAAAGCTCAAGTCGATGTCGGGATATTTCTCAAGGATCATCCCTTTGATGTTTGAGGCAGCCAACTTGCCCATATCATCGAACACAGGTCGACCCGCATCCGTATTCAAGAGGGCATACAAGTCGAGTTTGACTCCAGTAGTCTTAGCGGTTTCAAAGGCATTCTGCAAACCTAGTAGTTGTTGCTCCTTGCTAGCCAATTGAGAAGCCAGTTTGTCGCGAAAGAGCTTCTTAGACTGCAACTTGTTAGCCGACGCAAGTTTTTCAGTCTGAAGCTGCTCGATCGTTTTTCCAGCACTCGACAGTTCTTCCTTGGCGAGGTTTAATGCTTCGATAGCTTCATCTCTCTCTTTTTGAACGCCCCCCAATGAATGGGCAAGAGTGACTCGAGTCCCTCTCTCTTCAGCAATCATTTGAGTGGTTCAAGCAAACACATCCCGAATTCCCTCGAGATTCTATATTTTTTTTTAAAAAGGGGGATAAGCACAAAAAAAGAACAAAGACAGTACGATGTAACGGCTAGGTACCTTCACATAAACATGCAAGAAATCCAGGAATTTCTTTGTAATAACATCAGAAGTATACCAAGGAGGACCGACTCGAGCAACCTGAACAAAGGTCAAAAAGTCACCGCCACCACCACCGACAATACGACGGTCTCTTGTTGCCCGCTCAACTCTTTCAAAATCTATGGGAATTGGTGATTCAGTTCGAGATGAGTCCAGCGCGGTATCATCTTTATTCCTAGTATCCTGTGTGAGATCAAGTATCGTCTTCCTTCGTGGGCGACTACCTTGTCCTTCTCACTCTTTCTTCCGGTGGCGCTTTGCCAAGGGCTCGTTATCATAGGAATCATCGGTGATGTTCTTCGATTCAATCTCTGACTCAACTTTAGCGGATGCCTCAACGTCACCTTGCTTCTTCTTCCTCTTATGCACCATACCAGCCCTGCGCTGCCTCATCCGAATAAGCTCTTCAGGAGTTAACTTGGTCATGTCTCTAACTCCGTTAATGTTGGCCCAACGGCTACCAGTAAGTCTATCAATATCTTGAATGGGATACTTATAGGCCTGAGCGATTCGAGAACGTTCGAGCTCCGAAAGAGCAGGTCGAGGTGGACCTACATAAAAAGAGTCAGTGAGATAAAAAAACTCAAAGAGAAGAAAGAGATTACTTACGAGAAGCAACACGAAGCTTCCCAGACAGTAAAGTTTGCTCCTTTGGGATTCGCACGAAAAAGAATTCGTCAACCCATCCCGCACTGTTGGACGAACAACCTTTAACCAAAGGTTTATGGTCGCTGCTAGTATGCTTAGAGAAAAAGTAGTAGCTCTCGTTATGTTGACTATGAAGATTATACAACTCGGCGAATTCACGAGCCGTTGGTGACCCAAAATTAAGATCATGAAATATTAACAAGGTACCCATCATGTGCCTCCAGGCCACAGGGGCGAGTTGAATAGGTGCAATGTTATAGTACTCGAGAACGGAAACAAAAAAAGGATGTAGGGGAAGCCTGATACCATACCGAAACACCCTCGTTGAGAAAGCCATAAATCCTAGTGGAGGGCGATGTGGTCGTTGATCGGGGTCGGGAACAATGGGATTCAAGCGAAAAGATAAGTAGTACTTATAAAAATAATTCCTAAGAAAGTCAAAATCGAGAGAAGATTGGGTGTTAACCAAGGCGCCCTTGAACTTCTCTTCATATTCAGAGGGATAAGACTCAGAAACCAGATCCTCATCGAGAGGAATAGTGGAAGTAGACAGTTCATCGGAGGAAGATGGAGCGAGAACAAAGTTCAGGGCCGGTGGATCCCCAGATTCACCCATTTCTGACATAATAATAATCTTGAGAAAGAGCTACTTACCGGAAAGGGAATCGTTCCTGCGGAATGAACGCAAAGATGAAAACCAACGACTGTGAGAAGAAAGAAATCCAAAATCCAGGCTCCATTAGAAAGGTGAACAGGTAGAGTGAAAAATGAGGAAGATGAACGGGCCTAAGGGATTTAAAGGCATGGCAATAATGGAGATTAAAATCACACCCCGAAAATCGCGTCTCTTAAATGGAACGCACCAATAAAAGGACGACATTTGTCAATTTTCAAAATTCAAATTTCAAAAAGATTTTCAAAATTGAAAAATGGGGAAGATCAATCCCCAACAGACGTGTCGATCGAGTCGATCTGACAAAATACCAAATGCCCCGAGACCACGTCTCGATCAGATGAGCTCGCTTGCTTACGCTCCGAAATGAGATCAAGTCTCGATCGAATGAGCTTGCTTGCTTACGCTCCAAAATGAGACCGAGTCTCGATCGAATGAGCTCGCTTGCTTACGCTCTGAGACCACGTCTCGATCGAATAAGCTCACTTGCTTGCGCTCCGAGACCACGTCTCGATCGAACGAAATCACATACTCACATCCCAAAACAACGCTACGAATACATGCGCCTACATTCTAAAGCATTCGAACGAGCCATTAAATGCTCAAGGATGTAGTCGTGAGGGACGAAAACATTTAAAATTTCATAAACTTCAGTTTCATTCAAATAGTTCAATTTAAATGAAACTGGGGGGTAGTTGTTGTACCCGGGACCGAACTATCCCAGATCGACCCGTACCACTTCGTATAAGGAGCTGCGATACGATCAAATGCCAAAGATCACCGACTCGAGAGCTAATATGACTCTAACTCGAGTCGGTGATACGAGCCCTATAACAGAAACGAAGCACGAAAGGGAAAGTGATACAAATCAGCCGCTGAAGGCGCTCATCAAAGATCCAATCCTCGGGAATAAAGGAATTAATATTTGTTTCCATATTTATATATCTTTGTATGGAATGTTTATTGTAGATTGCAACAATCATGTAACTTCTATGTGAAACCCAAGATGTTAATATAAAAGGGAGAAGGAAGACAAAAGATTGTTCTTCTTCCACATGTTCAAGAAATTAAGAAAAAAAAAAAAAAGCAAAAGATTTTAAGATCCAGAATTCAGAAATAAGTACTCTTTCGATTCACTAACGAATTTTCAGGAAACAAGTAGAAAAATGAAAATCAAGATCGAAAACACATCCCTCCTTATCCCCTAGGTTATCAGCACGTCAACTGAACATTCCCCAAAATGAGCTTACAGCTCAATACGTAAGGCTCCGGACTTATAATTAACGAGGTTTTGCTCAGGAATTTCCACGAAATCCTGGTTCCGTTCTCAATAATTTATCTATCTGAAGACAACAATCAACAGAGGTATAGATATGATAGCACTAAACATTTTAGGCATAGACAATCAACCTTAAAACAAATAGTTTTCATACACATTTTTTTTTACTGAAATATAATCCACAACTTTTATTGCTTACATAAATAAGATGATCGCATTAGATGTGGTTGAACTGTCACAGTAATCTTGTGTTTCCTTCACATCTTAACACAATAAAGCATAATCAATTAGGATGGATCACCTAATCATAAACGACCAGCCCTAACTGACATTATTTGACGATGATCAGGATCTATGACTAACTAATTGAACTGACATAACCTCACAGTCCGACATGCATTCTCGTACCTTGAGACATGCATGTGACTTATTCAAACTCAATCATACATGTTAACTAATCCACGGTTAACAAATCAACTCACGTTTATAATTTAAATAGCTAATCATACAATCAACAATGCATTATTCAATTTAATCAAAACCCGACGTCCAAACTTCATTCTTTTTGCATAATATCGTGCATGGAATGAAGAATAAGCAACATATGAATTCATGCATCGATAACAAAATGAATCATATCGAAAATGGATAAAAAATTGAAAAATCATGTTTCTGGCCTCCGCCATGTCGATCGACACCGGCGTGTCGACTGTCATCAGCCACATCAATCGACATGCACACGTCGATCGATGTCGGCGACAACGATTGATTTTTTCGGTATCTCCAAACCCCCGAACGACACACCATCATGCTCACAATCAACTCAGAAGTCTAAGCATGTGATCAAACCAAACGGAAAACGGTGAACTCGTTGGAAAATTAGAGCTGTAATTTACCGACAATAATGGTGTCGAGACGTCCGTTTTCACATTTCTGACGTGAACCTAAAATTATGAGGAACACAAATATGTAAAAAAATCTCAGTTTTGTCGTCGTTTGATACAAATTCTACACCGATACTGAAAGTTTATCGACTTACCGACGGAGGATCTTCAAACGCGAATATCTCCTTCGATACTCGATGGATCAGAGCATTCTCAAGCTCTACGGAATCCTTGCAGTGTAGGCTATGCACGGATGATGAGATTTTGGCTGGTGGTGCACGGTGATGATTGAAAATATCGCGAGAAATGCTTGAAATTGATATATTCTTTCGTTTGCCTTTTCAACATATGGGACTTGTACTTCTCTTTCATCATTAATAGGTGCATTAAGATCAAGTTCATTATCAATTATCATATTATGTATGATAATGCGCGTAGTTATGATGTTTTGCAAATCATATTTTCTCCAACAACAGGTTGGATTCGCTACAATAGCAAATTGATTTTCAAGAACTCCAAATGCTCGCTCGATATCTTTCCTGCAAGATTCTTGTTTCATAGAAAAATATTTTTTTTGTGGGTGCGGGGATCATGAATCGTTTGCACAAGTGCCGACCATTTTGGATATATTCCATCAGCTAAATAATAACCCATATTAATTTTTATCTTATCTCATTTTCTTTCACCTACAAATAAACTACGTTCTACTCATATTCAATTACAATGTTGATGAAGATAAACATCTTTGTCACGTGTATGCTCAAAAAACCCAAGATGTAGAAATTTGTAACAATAAGAAAAATTCAACTTTAGAATCGTATTGCAGAGGCTTATAATGATGAATGACCAAGTGCATCTATGACTGTTAGAAGTCCTAAATCTTTGGCGAGTCATATGCAGGTTATCATTACAGCAATTCCAAAGTTCAAAGAATGCGTGTAGCAAATCGAGTATACCAAACCTAGTGGTGCATCCGAACAAGATATTATAAGTTATTATTAGTTTAATTATTATTATTTATTTAGTTTATTATTTTCAAATAAATCATTTAGTATGCAGATAAATCGTGCAAAGAAAACGATGACAATGGATCCAAATTTTAAAAAATGATTCAAGTTTGAGCATGTGTGAGATATCATGAAAGAATATGAAAATTTTGCCAACAAACCACAGAGAATGAGTCGTACCATATTCATCTTAAATGGCTCAAATAGAAACTCTGTAATCTGAATCTCCTATTTCATCTGATGCAATGTGTTCATTTTCTATCAATTTAAATAATTCTAGTGGAAGCGGATCTGGATCTCAATGCCCGTTAGGTGTGAACAAATCTAAAATGAAAAAAAATCAGTTGAAGAATTGTTTAATCTGGTAAAGGCAACAAAAGAATTAAATAAACAAATGCTGACATTTTTTTAAAGCTTGAATGAGAATAGGGAATAGGCTGATACAGAAAGAAAAATAATGGTTGAAAGATGTAAGAGGAAAATAAAATTACGATGATGGATCTGAACTTGATTTCTGATCCTACTCCATGCTCATTTTTTTAAGGAAAAATGCTAGAATTGCGTTCAAAAGGCAACAATTCAATCCATCAACTCCACCAAATAATAATTTTATCTTTAGAAGTTATTTTCCTGACATGAGAGGATTTGGATTTGAAGCTAATTTTGGAGATTTTTAATATTTTTAATTGTTTATTTTATTATGAGTGATTTTATTGTATTGTACTTCATATTTGCTATCTTACTTTTTTTTTTATTATGAGTAATTTGCATTGTATTATATTTTCTATAAATTGTTTTGTTGTAGGTTATTAATTTATTTTAATGTTTTTAACTTTAAATTGATTATTAATATTTACATAACTAATGAAAATGAAAAGAAAATGAAAATAAAACAGATGATGGGAAAAAATACAAACAAAAATAAAATATAAGATAAAAAGTAAAGAAGAAAAGAGATTTTCTTTTCTTTAAAAGGATGCAATTAGTGAATAATGTAACCTGGACTGTTCATGTTTTTGCAAAAACAAATTGGAAATGCAATTGGCCATTGCTGGAAATAATTTTTTTTTTCTATTTTGACATCAAATGCTATTTTAAGAAGACTGTTGGAGATGGTCTTAAATAGCCAGAAACCGACCTTTTATTGCTGAATCTTTATAGAAGTTTATTATGAATAATAGACCAAGTTTAAGATTATAACATATCTAAGAGCCGAATCATTATAAAAGTTTATTATGTTTTATTATTTATTACAGGCAAGGCCAAGTTTGAGACTATAACAAATCCAAGTCTAAGCCTGAATCTTTATAAAAGTTTATTAATCTTTATAAAGGTTTATAGAGGTTTATTATGAATAATGGGAAGGTCTTGGGTTAGGCAGGCCTAAACCATTTAAGCGGATTTTATCCATTAACCCAAGCTTTAGGTGGATTTTATCCATTAATCCAAACTCAAACCCATATAATATACCCTATTTGGGATGGGTGAACCCATATGGGTAGGATAAAACCCGCCTAAACCGTTTAGGCCTGCCTAACGCAAGTTTTTGCCATGAATAATAGGTCAAATTTGAGTTTATTACAGAAGTTTACCAAGTCAACTCCGACCTAACATATCCCCATCCCTAGAATTGAACTGCAGTAGTAAATTATTTAAATTATAATTAAGTAATAATATTAAATTAGAATTTAGGAAGATTTAATCATAAGTCTCTAAACAAATCCTGCGATGAAAAATACCATTAAATTACAATATTTATTCGAAGAGTATTATTATATTACAACATCATCGAAAAATATCATTGAAAATAAAAGATAAAGTTTAATTGCAATATCTTTGATTATTTATTAATATGGGAAAGTGACAAAAGTATCTATTGAATGTGTTGCTAGAGAATGTTTTTAACTTCTTCCTCCTATAATTTAAAACTTTCTTGCAAATTGTGATGTCGCCCCGCCGCATCGCCCGATAGGCTACCGCTGCACGACCGCCCACTGGATAACAATATCATAAGAATCATTTTTTTTTTGTTGGTAAATTGGGTTGTTTTATGTTATAATAATCAAAGATTACATTAGTAATTAATTTTAAAAGAAGAAGAAGTTAAAATGGCATAGGAGAATACGTTTATTTATAGGAGAGAAGAAAAGGAAACGGTGTGATTATGCTAAGCATAGCATTCCAGAGGAAAGCCCTGCGGAAACCGCTTGCAATCATTGCAATAGTTATATATCATGTAATTCTCCTGCACCCATTTCAGCTTCTCTTCGCTATTCTGGTCCAACTTCTCCCACCGCCACGAACTCCCGTTGCCCTCCTCGCCGCCGCAATCAGCATTGAAGTCTTTGTATGCCGCCGTGAATGGAGCCTGACTCCAATCCGTCTTGATCAATCCGCCCCTCGTGGCCCATTCATCGGCATTCCATATGCTCGAGTACACCCTCATTGGCTGCTGTTTCGGGAATGGAACTCCCACGTTTTCGAGGTTCTTGAATTCCCTCAGAGGCATGCCGTCCACTGATAGGCTGAAGGAATGGTTTCGTTTAACTTCTGGTATCAGAATTCCGACAAATGAAAATGGTGGTGTACTTACACGATTGTGTGAGGATTCCAGAGAATGGAATAGGTATGAAAATCAGCAGTTGGATCAAACCACAACCGGAATTGCTGCTCCCTCTCTCCTCTTCCTTGAGCGTATACATTGGTGTGAACGGTGTAAGGCTCGCCGCTGAGGTTGCCCAAGAACTCGAAATCTATCTCGTCGTGGTTCGCTCCATCAGAAGATAACTGTAACGCAACAGATTGAGTTCGTAATTAAAAACAAAAGACCTGCGCCATATATAATTGTTACCAAGAACGACTACGGACATAAAGGGCGGTGACAGTCCCGGCGGAGTTTCCGGGCACAAGCTTGAGCTGCATGTCGATCTTCCCGAACAGAAATTGCTGCTTGGACTGAAATCCGGAGCCAGAAGATTGATCGAGAGAGAGAGTGAGAAGATCGCCGTCGTTGAGGATTTTACCGCGGCCATCGCCCCAAGTGATATCGAAGTCTTGGTAATAATTACTGGCAGAAACGAAGGACGAGGCGGTAACAAAGGAGGCGAAGAGGAAAGTTAGCGTCGAAGAGCGAAAGGAATCCATATTGGTTTAATTACTTGATTTTGAGGTTAGATTTATATATACAAGTTGGGAGTTGTGAAATATGCAGAGACAAAAACTACGTGGGGTTTTGGTCTTGCAAGGAGATGACATGTGGAAGCAGGGTTAATTTGGAGGAGCAGAGTTGCCAACAGCTAGCGCGCTCTGCCTCAGCAGTAAATAATGTCACACTCACGCCATTCATGATGGCTGGTTTAAAGCTTGAATCAGAGATATGTTTTTGTAGCGACCTTACATTGTTATCCACACAAAAATTCCCCGTTCGTATCGTATCGTATCGTCTTCCATTTCTGCTCTATACATTCATCATGTGATCACCTTTGAACAGATTCCTGACGTGATCGTTTTGTATTATTAGCTTCACCAGATTCGGATGTTTTGGATTACACATCAACACTTTCCGAGACAAAATTACTTTTTTTCCTGTTTGTTTATTTTGTCATTCGTTGCAATTATTAAAATATAAATATGTGCAAGAATTCACGTTCACACTAGCTAGCTGTAAAAGTTTAATTTATACATATATAATTAGCCCATAATATGTGTTCTTGCAGGCACTCTCAAATAACATGCATAATTAGTTAGTAAGACGAGGTGTGGATGATGGCGATGCGGTGGCGTTGAGGGTACATTCCGGCGGGAAGCCCTGAGGAAAGCGGTGGACATCGGCGCAGTAATTATAAACCATGTAATTCTTCTGCACCCATCTCAGCTTTGCTTCAGTTTCTGAATCTAGTTGCTGCCACAGCCATGCACTGTTGGAGGACGAAGAGCAAGAAGATTGCGTAGTTTTCCACACACAAGCACTGGACTTATAATTTCTGAAAGAAGCTGTAAACGGAGCTTGGCTCCAATCTGTCTTCACCCGCCCGCCTCTCGTCGCCCATTCATCTGCATCCCATAGGCTTGCATACACTCTCATCGCCTGCTTCTTCGGGAAGGGTAAGCCCCGCGATTCCACATTCTTGAACGCTCTGATCGGCGTCCCGTCCACGTACAAACTGGCGCAGGAGAAATTCATGATTCATGAACTTAATTTATAATCAGTGAGAGAGAGAGTTACAACTGACATGATTGCTTGGGGATTCCAGAGAATGGAGTAGGTATGGAAATCGGCAGTGGGGTCGAACCAGAGGTAGAACTGCTGCTCCCTGTCACCTTTTCCTTGAGTGTAAATATTTGTGTGAAGAATGTAGGGATCGCCGCTGAGATTTCCCAAGAACTCCAAGTCAATCTCATCATGCGTCGAGCCTTGAGATGACAGCTGCATCCAAACAAATGTGAAGCATGGTTGAAGGTAAGCTCATATGGTAGAAATATAAGCAGCTTACATAATAGGCGGTAACTGTGCCAGCAGAGTTTCCCGGAACGAGCTTGATATCCAAATCGATCTTCCCAAACAGATACTCGTTTTTGGATTGAATTCCGGAACCAGAGGCCTTATCAAGCGAGAGAGTGACCAGCGTGCCGTCATTCATGAACCTGGCGCGCCCCTCGCCCCATGTAATATCAAAATCTTGATAGAAGTTTCCAGCAAAGCATAATGTAGATGAGCCTAGAACAAGAAGGACAACTGCAACAACCATTGTCCAAGAATGAGAAGAAGAAGAAGCCATGTATAGCTTTGACTTGGGAATTCAGTTTGGTCCTTGGAAGAACTAATGTTGGGGTATATATAGATACAAGGATATGGCAGGGGACGAGGTAATGGAAGTTTCTTTCAAAGGTGAAGTTGGTGAGCTAGGTCGTGTGTTTTACAACTAGACAGATTTTTGCTATTATTGATAGATCTCTCCACTATATATGAGATATAATTGTGATTGAAACTGTAAGTGCTACACTAAGTGGAATGTAAAATATTTTTTATGTTACGAAAAAAAAAAACAAGGATAATTATGAAGTTCTATCAAGTTCTAGGAGTGTCGTGCAAATGAATGTTGATGCATACTGCAAACACGCCACATTTCACACGGCTTCAATAATTACTGGAGTATTTCGTTTTTGGATGTGGGTCATCATCTTGTGTTGGCTCATGATCTTGAAATTTTCGTGGACCAATAATGTTTGCCAACTAACAAAGAAAAAAAAAAAAAAACTCTAGCAACTTCTCAACATTTCTCTGTTTTCGGCACTCCAAACAAGAGTTTTTATCAAAGCCGCTGCAACAATAATTTCACAGGGACCTTGGTATAACAAATTAGACACAAGTAAATAGAGCGTGTCTCTATTTGGCGGTGCATTCAGGGGGAAGGCCATCAGGGAACCTGCGTTCATCGGTGCAATAATAGTAAACCATGTGTTCCCTCTGCACCCTCTTCATTCTCTCCCTGCTCCTCTCGTCCAGCTCCATTTTCAGCACCGGTTTTCTCGCAAAATCATCGGCGGTGCAGGAAGAAGACCCACTAATGAAAGACCAGATGCAACCGTCCACCGAGAAGTTTCTGTAAAAAGTGGTGAAGGGGGCGGCAGACCAGTCGATTTTAACACGGCCACCCTGAGCTTCCGAGCTCCACAGGCCCGAGTAGAATCTCATCGGCTGATCTTTAGGGAATGGAACGCCGAGATGCTCCAAGTTCTTGAATTCTCTAATGGGAATGCCGTCCACGTAGAATCTGGAATATTTAAAATACAAATCATGTTAGCTACACAATTAATGGAGAGTGGTGTTCTAAAAAGAAGAGGAATGTGGGCATACAAGATGCATTTGGGATTCCAGAGAATGGAGTAGGTGTGGAAATCTTGAGATGGATCGAACCAAAGGAACAATTGAAGCTCTCTTGCGCCTTTGCCCTGTGTGTACACGTTGGTGTGAACGGTGTAGGGATCGCCGCTGCTGTTACCCAAAAACATGAACTCTATCTTGTCGTGATCCTTCCCTTCCGATGACAACTGATTCAATAATTATTACAAACGAATTAAGGACAAATTCTTAAGGGAAGGTCTTGGGTTAGGCAAGCCTAAACGATTTAGGCGAATTTTATCCATTAACCCAAGCCCAAATCCATATAATATACCATAATTGGGGATTAATAAACCCTATTTGGGATGGGTCAACCCAAACCGTTTAGGCTGCCTAACGCAAGTTTTTGTCAATTCTTAATTATATTTTTAAAACTTATCATAACCTTATTAGCATGGGAAGGTCTTGGGTTAAAAATATACTATATCACACATTAAATATTTGAATTGATCGAGAAAGTCATAATAACATAAAAAAACTAAATTATGATGAGTTCAGAGAGATAAAAGTGAACAAAATACCTCTATAATTTAATTTTTTACGGAAAATGTTGTATCTTTTTTTTTTTTTTTAAAGAGCTTCACTAGCAATTTTAACTACCACATAAAATACCTTGTAAGAAGAGCATTTTAACTAATAGAAGCAAGACACTGAGCTAAAATTCCATAATGGAGAAAAAATCAGGTTTAAGTTTTAAAATCGGATGTAAAATTCAAAATTTAATTTACTCAAGAAACTAATTTTAATGTGTTTAAAGACTTACGAAATTATTGGTTTTTATTTCAGAATTTGATTCTTTCACAATAAGTTTTGAAATAATTAATTAATCAATTGTGAAAATACAAAATAAATTATATACAACAGATAAAATTATATTGAAGTGACATAATAATAAATAATAAAAAAAAACCCATAGAGTAACGGTAAGCTTTAACATAATTAAGTGTCAACATTCAATAGTATTTAATATTCTATCATAATTGGGGTAGTTGATTTTCGCAAAAACCAACAACCTTATCACAAAACGCTTGCTACTATGCCTACTAGCCTACCCCATTACTTCAAATTATAAAAAGTAAAGTATTGCCACACTACCTTTTTCCATAGAAATCCAACTTATATAGTGGAATGAGATATTAAAAAAAAAATGAAATTTTATAATGCACAAGATGAAAGATGGAAGTAATGATGATTGATGTTGTTGAGAAATCTTACAAAATAAGTAGTGACAGTTCCCGCGGAGTTGGCCGGAACGAGCTTGATCTGCATATCAATCCGGCCATACAACAACACTTTCTTGGACTCAAAGCCGGAGCCGGACTGTTGATCCAGCGTCAGCATGAGCTGCTCCCCATCGCCATCCTCCTCCACCACCTGGAACCGCCGCGTGCTCCACGACTCGATGAAGTCGCGGTGGAAACTATTTTCAATCACCAGCGTTGGCTTCCTGTCCCACCGCAATCAAATCAGTCGATACAATTAATGACTGACAGACCTAACTAATTAATTAACGGGTCATGATTTATTGTTGTGGACCATGCAAGGATTTTTCCAACTATTTCCATTTCAGATGGGGGTGCACTACAGCTGTGGTGTTGAATCAGATCTATCTGTCTCTATTCGTATCCCATTTCATTTCAAATCCTCCCCTTTCTTTGCTTCCCATTCTATCCTTTCCTTTACCTCTTTCATCTTTGAAGTTCCATTTCTCCATCTCCGATACTGCTTTCTCTCCTATTTCAGCATCCATCCATCAATGCTTGCCTGCCACGTGCTTCTTTTACACGATTCAGTTTTGTATCTCGGCAACCTTGACTACCATTTTCGGACACTTTGTGTCTCTGCTAAATTGTTGCGCCGCAGGAAACAAGTAGAGACTAATTGGGATATTTTATACATACATATGTAGAATGATAGATATTAATATCCAAATCCTCGTGAAATTCATACTCGTTTATGGCAGAATTAGCGAAAAAAATGAAATATTTGAGGAAAGACAGAGATAAATTGAAGTCAAGCGGCAGCTAGCTCATTGCAGTCTCAACTCTTTCTCCATTTTTATCACTAATTAACCTTGCTAAACTCGTACACATATAATAATAAAAATGAATTAATGACGAAATTAATACCTGGTGTCGTATAAATTACGCCGAGCCGCGGAGGCGGTCTGATATATGAAGATGTCGACCTGCAACGAAACACGCAGCATTCTAATATATGCATTTTAGAAATTAAAATAAAATTAAATACATAGAAAGAAGGAGTTGGACCTTGAAGATGAAGATGCAAAAGATGAAAAATGCCAAGTAGGGAAGGAGTTTGTAGGAATGAGAGGAGTGGGAGGAGGCTCTGAGCGACATGAGCGCGGACATGGAGAAGAAGAAGAAGAAGAAGAAAAAGTAGTGAGAGAGATGAAATGAAATGCATTGTGAGTTGGAGGGTGGAGATGGCTTCTTTTAATTTAATAGTAATATATTCGCCTTTAAAATCATTATTATATGTCTCTTTCAATACATATGTCCTGCCTGCCTTTTCTTCTGTCGTTGAAGTAATATTACAGATAATATATAACGTTCCCATTCACATGTGTGAGTAGATCCATTTGTAGACAAAAAGAGAGATAAGCATCATGAAAATTACAGTTTAGTAATTGTATTAATAGAAATTATAATTTAATACTCTTATCTATACGAACTTTATAGCTTGGCGGTGTTTTGAGAATTATTAATAAATTAACAAGTGATGGAGTATTATGGTATGGGTCCAAGATGGTAGACATGTGTAATTGAGTTGGTTTTTGGAGGATGATTTAATTAATATAATTTGTGAAATGCGACCGAATCAATCAATCAATCAGTGCATCTATCGCTGATCAGCAAAAATCTGGATCTGGACTACTGTTGCCACTCACGACAAACATGCCTCTTTCTTTCTTTCTGCCGACGCACCTTTTTTAATATTTTATTTTATTTTTACCTTTTCTCTTTTCTCTAAAACAGCTTTTGCGTGCTATTTTTATTTTGAATCTGAGAATTGAAAAAGAGATGATGGATCTGAAATTTATTAGTAACTGAACTCGGATTTATTTGGCGAGGGAAAATCTCTTTTTGCAATCTGAATAAATTTTATAAATTAACTGCAAATGATGACCAAAACTTTACGACATCAACTTGCTTCTATCTGCAGCCGCTCATTTTTGGCCTGTCGGTGAAATTAGTGATAAATTGTACGGATCAAAATTTTATCGAATTCTTAATGAACAAATCTATTAAATTCTAATCTGTACAAAATTAAAGAGATTATGCTAATAATTTGATATAAATAACAATGCTTAAATTTGATAAATATCAAATAATTTCTTAAATATTCAAGTCATAATCGATCAGAGGATTATCTAATCCCATAAAAACCCGACACAAAACTTTACTTTGCTAATTAGCGTGTTGATTCGTTAAAAATCTTAATTTGATAAACTTCAATCAAAATCCATTATTATTCTACATATTTGTGTCCACCCCAAATTACGCACAACAGCTATATTCAGAGTTTATATTGATATTTTCCTTTTCCAATGACAAAGAAATAGCTTTGTTTGTTATTTTCAAACCGCGTAGAATCTTAAGCTAGATCTATAATACTCCCTCCGTCCCGGCTGAATTGTCTCAGTGACTTTGGGCACAATAACCAAGGAGTGTGAGTGTAAAGTAAGTTGAGTGGAATTAATATTTTATTGTTGAGTGTGAAAAAATTGCTTTTTTAGGTAATGAGACAATTGAGGTGGGACGGACAAAAAAGGAAAGTGGGACAATTGAGGTGGGACGGAGGGAGTATTATATTTCCCAAAAGGGGAGAGAGAGAGAGAGAGCAAAAAACGAATGCGCAAAAATATAAACTGTATAGTAGACTAGTAGAGTAGAGCAGGCCAGCCCACCCCACACTGTGAAGAAACGACTTATGCTCCTTATTTTTCTAGTTGTTTATTTTAAAACTCACGATATCTGTTTGGTTTTTAATTAACTCAATGCAAATTTTAATTGAATTCGTGTTAAATATAAAATAATGATAGTTTGTGGTGTAATTGTAATAATAATATTGTACGACTACGAGTACCAAAATTAATTCAACTTTAAGCATCGAGGTTATAAAGGTCAATTTGTGTAATAAATACATAAATATTGTTTCTCTTTCAACAACAAATTAATTTAATAACTCGGGTCGCCACACCGCAACATTACACATGCATCGATACAAATACTGAATAATTGTCTGGTTTCATTTTTTATTTGATATTTATAATATTATATCTTACGATGGCATCTATTCTCTCGGACCCTTGTCCACATTATTATTCTAATAAAATTCTTAAAATGTTGCCATTAGAATGAATACACTCGAATATTTTTAAAGCCTTCAACTTTAATCGCATGTGTGCTCTCACGTGTTCATATCGAGAAGCTCAATCTTTAATGTATATTTATTTAAAATTAAACGTAAAAAGATAATGGAGAGTGTTTTGGAGGGAATAAGAATATTTTCCATAATAATAGTGTAGTGTTGTGTGGCTGGCAATAGATACTCGTACCATCAACACAGCTCTGTACACCTCAAATGGTTAAATATTTTAACTATAATTCATGGAACATGAACTCTGACTAATATTGTGATAATCCCTCCACATTTTAAAATTGTTAACCAAATTCGGAAAAAAAAAAAGAAAGTTTCCCACATCTAAAATCAAACACCATCACTGTACAGAGGCAGAGGCCAAACTAATGGACGGCGAAATCGTCACTGCTGATATTTGCGTATTTGAACAAGTTCTAATCTTCTAATTCCACAAGCTGCGCTCTCCTTTCAGCTGCTTTCTTCCTGATGAATATGCCCCATCTCATAGCAGCTTTAATCTTCAGCCAACCCACAACCGCCTTCCCGGATCGGGTTCGATCCTCGTTGTAGGTAAATCCAGGAGAAGGTGATGGCAGGTAAGAAGGGAAGCCATACCCATCTTCGGGAGCGTTCACAGAGGAATGACCACCCATGCTGAAAAGGCGAAGCAAATGCTGCATGTCTTCATTCTCCAGCATTTCATGACTTCTCATACGAATTTCATCCTCTGACAATATATCTGTGGCCTTCTCCCGGGTGCTCTGCCAATCCTGAAAAGGACTGGCTTGCTGAAGAGAAGTGTTATCTTGGAACGTCGTAGTTGATTGAGGAGGGCGAAGAGCAAGGTCATATGCGTCACTTTGGAACTGATCAGGATGGTTGACTTGATCGTTGGTCTGTGTAAATGAGGCTGCATCAAGCTGGAAACGCGAGCTGGGATTTAGAAGCTGAGGCGGGTTACAGAATCTTGCAGTCATATCATCACTATAACCTGAGCCTGGGTCACATAAAACCTTAATCAATTAGCATCTGTATGCCTAATATAACACAAAAAAAAAAAAAGGCACATGCACACCCATGGATAATCAAATGGTTGCGCAGCTGTCAAATGGGAGTTGATAGTTATCAACTATCAAATAACAGAAATACTGCTCACCTCCAGATAGGTCACTCTGATCAACTGACGGCTCTAAGGGAATAGAATCTGGTAATCTCTGAGGCATAAGCTGATTATCTAAGGAATTAGGATAATTGACTGGACCGAAAGGAAGATCATTAGCTGATGTGCTTAACTTTTTTATTTGCTTGAAATTCATCAGTGATTTGCCATCATACTCCACAACTTGACTCCAGTTATCATATGCTTTTTTCACCCAAGTATCCACATATACCTGCAGATAAATAAGATTAAAAGAATACTTCACAGCATTCAGAATTAACTAGAGGCCTGAAAACATGTCAGCGCTTATTGCAGACTACCATGAGAACTTAAGCTGATGCACAGTCATAAGACTCAATAATAGTAAGTTAAAGTGGACGGTGAATCAAGGAAACAGGCCTACTTTTTCAGACAACTAAGAGTAACAAAGACACTGTAGGGGATTGAAATAACTTCTAAGATGAATGAACCTTCTAAAGAATAAAAAGCAAAAATGCTCAAGATTCCAAAACCACAAATAAAGCACTATAATTCATGCCGAAGATTATGAAAAATAACGACAAATAGGCAAGCTCCCACTGGTTTCATAACAAACACTCCATCCCAAGTTAAAAAGTACCATAAAAATAAAGTTGTACGTGTCAAACACAAGAACTTCAAAGTTCAAACATAACATTGGAACAAAGAAATGAGATTTGTGCATAAGAATATCTGGATTGTTCAGTGTTGCAACTAGAAGTCAAGATTCAGAACCGAAGAATACTTATTTAGAAGAAAATTAGCAAACCTTCTGGCTGTCAGAAAGTGAATCAGCTGGATAATATTGATCGGTAGCTATGAGGCCACTCAGCTCGTAGATATTGTTAAAAACAACACCTACACTTCTTGTTTCGTCGGGATAATATATATAAAGCTTCCCACTCAAAACACAAGTCTTGGCATGTTCTATCAGCGAATCCCACATCTTATTTGACATGCCAGTGCCAAGTATCTGCCAAACCACAATAGGAAAAAGAACCAAAATAAATAAATAAGATACTAGAGAAAAGTAGAAGTGCAAGTACTTACAGTCCTCAACTTTTGAGAGTCCCTTATAACAAGCCGAAGGAAGTCCTCCACAGTAAATATCCCAGCATTATTAAGCCTCCTGTGGAATGAACCATCCTTCCCAATCTTCTCCAATCTCCACACCTCATCATTCATAGCAGGTGGATAATGTTTCTTGTACACTGTCCGGAGAAAGAACATTTCAATATCAACATGAATAAACACACAATAGCATCTATTTTAAAATAAGGAGAAAGTTATGATGCATGAAAGATCCAATGGCCAACACAAATTAGCATGGAAATAAGGAATCTACATTAGAAAGACACAAATAAAATACCCAAATGAAGAAAAATAAGAAAATATAGATCGTCAACATAGTCTAGACACTGTAGCCAAACACAGTATGGAATTGAGCACAAGTGATGGGACTTCACAAAAATCATCCATAACATAAAAAATTCATGTAGCATGGTTCCTATACAGTTTATTGGACCAAAAGCTTAAATTGTGTTCGATGTTTGCCCCTTGCTCTTCTATCTAGACTCTTTTTGGCCATATCATCAAAAGGTATTTTATTAACATACAAAAAAACTTAGATGAAAGGTACATTAAGATTGATGTAGAATGTCACCCTGACACCCATCCACATCCCATGAAAGGCATTACGATTGATCTAAAATGTGTTGTCACTTAGACACCCACCCAGCCCTTCTCACCCTCCAAGAGGCACCCTATTCGCTCTAACTAATTCATAATTTGACATCTATATCCTATAGAACTATAGCCGTTATATCTATATGTCATAGAACAGAATTAAAGACAAAAAAGCATGCATACATTCCCCACGATGATCTTTGACTGTAAAAGCTTCTGTCTTTGCTTCCCGAACTCGTATTCCCTCACAATATCCAGATGCAACTTTCAAACCAAGTCTGAATTTCCTGCTTCTTATCCAACTTGAATTATCTGTAAACGTAAGATCTCCCAGAGTCCCAACACCTTCCTTGAGTGTGACTTGCAAATCTCCAGTCAAAAGAGGTCTCTTTCCATCACGTTCTTTCACAACATGGCTTTCAAACTCTTCCTGAGTCCAGCCTTCATCATTTTCATTATTGAAGTCACCTTCTAGCACAACAATGTCCAACTTCACAGAGGATTCAGGTCCAGATGTAACTACATGGCCTGTGCTGGAATCAATTAGCACAACATGAATAGCAGCACCCTGCTCACCCTCTACTTTAGCCCCAGTAAAGAGTGGAAGAGAAAGCCTGGACTTAAAGTGAAGCTGCAAGTTTCTCCCATCTGGCCCTTCAATCCGTTTAGGAGATGACCTGAACACTCAAAGACTTAAGAAGAACTTCCAGGAACAACAGCAGTTTCATAAAATAGTAGAGGAAACTAATGATGAAAATAGATTAACTAGTCATTTGAACAATGAGCCAAACTGGAAGAGATCCAAGTATACATTTTTAATAGTCTTTTCTCATAAGCATGTATCTTTTGGATGAATTTGAACAGCAGCAATATCAAGATTAATGGCATGATACATAAAAATACTGGCAAGACATAGAAACGGTTTCACTATGTGAAAACATAAACAATAAAAAATCATCACTAAGATATTAGTAGACAAGATGTAAGAAAAGGAAATGAAAAAAAAGCACCATACTAGAACAGCTGGCATGATATTTCACCAAAACTTTATATTCCATTAACATGATAAAATTAATTTCATAAGTTCAAATAAAAGAACCAACCTCCCATTTAGCATAGCAGGACCCAGCTTGGCCAAAGCTCGTTCCACTTCTTCACTAACCTGTTTAAGAAAGGTTATTGGAAGCATCAAATGTAAATATAAGCATTATCTAAAAAAAAATACTTATTGGATAGAAAAGTTTTGAATAGCGTACACTTGCAATCCCAAATACTAATCATATAAAAGGCAAAAAATGGATTATTATTTTTTTTTGCACAAGGAAAACATGCAGTATGTTACATTAGCTGTTATAAAAAGTTTTGGCTGAAGAGGTCAAGTGTAATCCATAACAAAATCTTACTCGTCATGTTTCTACTTCCAACAAAAAGATTTAATACAAGGGTTCAATCAGATGTATATTCTCAGTTAACATTAAAACCCTGAAATTGGAACAAAGAACCAATGTCCATATAAAATTATACAGGAAAATGTTGCATGAGAATTGAAAAGGAAATGTTTACCACTCTCCGAAGAATTGGCTCTAAGGATGAACAAAGCTTCTGGAGACTATCAACCTTTAGAGCTTCGACAATAACACTGCATAAAACAGACTAATCCGTTTAAAATCACTGTCATTGCTTTCTTTGCGTCTAATTGTATATAACGAAATTGTAGAAAACAGAAAAGAAGGAAAGAAAGAGACTAGCATGCTTCTACAGGCAAAGAAACATGAAAAACCTTTTTCCAACTGAAGAATCATGAAACGGCATCACCCAGATTGATTGACATTAAAGCTATCGCGTAATATAGCATAAATGTTGTTGAGAACTTATAATAATATACTTAAGGTATTCTGTAATAAACTTAACGTAAAATTGTAATCATCAAATTTCCTACACTTAATGCCATCACTTTCTCAGTGAGTTTGTCTGAAAACACTCATGAATAAAAAAGATGAAGGAACAAAACACTCATACAAAGATAGCAAATCATTTTAAATAAAAGCATTGTGACACCAATAAAGAGCTTCCTTGGAAGTAATTGTATGAACAACCATAATCCAATGCAATTACAAAATTCGCACAATGCTGGCAGAGCTTTTGAGCAATACTGTATAATTAATTATAAACTAAAATCATCTCAAAATGAGACTACAATCTACTAAAGATCAGAGAAGAAGTTATAATGTCATGTAACTAAAGTCCGTATAAAGAATATACCAAACACGCACCCGGGGTATACCAACATCAATTTTCATATAAACAGTGAAAGGATGACCTAATTACAGAGACTAATATAAATTTATAAATACACATTAATTAAAACATGCCAAGCCAAGTCAGTGGGTTTTTACAACAGAATGATAAAAATGGACTTCAATTGCTACCGTATCAGTTTTCACATTTCCATCCGCCAGCAAAGAAAGCTTTCAAGAAAATTACAAGAACCTCAACAGTACACTCTAACCGGTAAAACAGGGGAAGTAAAGCAACCCCTCAAACTGATTTCAGAACATTTCTTAAAAAACGGCACACCAGTTAAACACACACATGGAGTAAAAATGAGGAAGTAACAATCTTGATACCTTGCCAAACCAGGCCTTTTTCTTTCAGGCTCCTGCTCTTCATCTCCTCCTCCATCCAGACTCCTTTTCCCTCTACCTTTCATGGAGTTTGTTCTCTCCATATACCTAGTCTGCATTAACACTTCAACACACCCGAAAGAGAAAATAATAAATTAATTATTAATCCCCAAAAGCAGAGAAACAACCCTAGTCCAAAACCTGTCGTATAAAAGGTCAAAACAGATCTCAATTCACCCAAACATCAAGAACCCATTTGAAGTTCCCCCAAATCCCTAAACTTTATCAATCAAATGATAAAACCCATCTGAAACAAATAGATTAAAAAAAGAAAGAAAGAAAGGTTACCAGATACGCAGCGAAAACTGGCAGTTATGAGCTATGCTATCAATGAGGTGTGTGGGTGGGTGCGCGTGTTGAACGGTGTAATTGTCTGTCAGAAATTGGATAATTTGTGAAGAAACATAGAAATTAGGAGGTAAAAAAAGGAAGAAGAGAGAGTTGGAAATCTCTTTCTGGATTTTGACATCTACTTGATTATTCTGACCTTTAAACGCTGAGTGAGGAGTAATGATAAACAGTGATGATTTTTATCTTCGTTTATTTATATGACTCAAAATTTCTCTTTTAATTTTTATAATTATCTGTTTGCCATATCGAGATGGTTTTCAAATTAGTTAGATTTTTGGTGATTTTATTGTTGACAAAACTTTACTGCATTTAGCTATCTTTCACCTCTCAAATTAAAAACAAAATCTTTCAACCGTAACTCACCAACTTCAATCTGCGTGGTGATTGGAAAGAATGGACTCCTTCCGTTCCAGTTTATTAGGCTATTTTCTTTTCGGTACGAAAATTAAGAATTGTGAGTGTAGATTGAGTTAGTGAAATAAATATTTATTGTTGAATGTGAAAAAATTGTCATTTTTTGGAAATGGACCAATTTAGTTAAGACGCCCGATTTGATGCTGGGACGGAGGGAATATATTTTTATTGATATATACAATAATCCAATAAAAAATTCTGATCGATTATGGATAGTCTTAGCGGAGCCGTAATCATATTAGAACGAATTAAAGATATTGACAAAATTAAGTATTTCTTAATTATAGTTATGATGCTAATTTCGTATCATTGTTTTAATACTAGATGCTATGATTTCTATTAAAAACTGGTAGAATTTTCCATAAAGAAATCTCCTATTGGGAAATTCGGCGGAAGTGAGAAGGGTTTTGCTGCTGAGTGAAGCGACGGCGATACTGAATAATGTGGGGTGTTTTGAGGGTTTTCAGTTGAGGAGAGAAGGGTACGGCACTAGACGTTAATAACGCCTCCCCGGAATGTTGAAAGTTAGGTTTGAGAATAACTATTAATGACACGGGCGGTTACTGCTATACCCCAAGCCCAAGGGGCCTAAAAACCGATTGCAATAATTGAGAACCCAAAGTGGGCTGGGTCAGCATTGAAGGCTGAAATGGACGTGAGACCATTACCACGTGTCACTCTAAATGAAAAGGTTTTATATACTCCCTCCGTCCCACCTTAATTATCTCACTTTCCTTTTTCGTCCGTCCCACCTCAATTGTCCCATTACTAAAAAAGGTAAATTTTTCACACTCAACAATAAAATATTAATTCCACTCAACTTACTTTACACTCACACTCCTTGGTTATTGTGCCCGGTCAACCCGGGACAATTCAGCCGGGACGGAGGGAGTACATTTTATTATTAATGTAATAATTTTATGCAGGACATTTATTAATTAATGTAATAACATACCTTTCATTTTGTGAATTCATTTATCACTCACTTTCTAATTTGTGAAAATAAATATATCGTCAGATTTACTCGCAACGTAAATTAATTTAGTAACATTTAATTAAGATGAAATTGAATATTCCACATGAATAAATTACATAAAAGACCCTGTGTGCTCAGGAAATCTTGTTGGAGAGAGAGAGAGAGCGCGGTGAATAATTGTGAATTGCAAATGCAGAACAAATAAACCGGTGTAATATTATAGCTTGGTGAAATAGTATACATTTATATTAGAAGTTTATTTGATAATCCACTATTTGGCGTTAGTAATTTGAAGGAACCAACTGATTTTGGGTTTGTATAACATTTTATTTATGTGAAATAGATTTTTAAAAAATTTATCATCCCTGAGAATAGAAACTTCACAAATAATGATGAAGTTACACAATTAAGTCATTTAATATTCATAATTATTTCACAAAAATAGCAAATGAGATCAAATATATAGACAAAATAAAATAGCTTGAAATTTCAAAATACACAAATAATAAATGAGACATAATATAAAAACATAGGAAATGCAAAAGGGGAGTAAGGTGAAGAGAATAAGTAAAAATCCCAACGGAAATGCCTGAGAAATAGCGTACGATAATATTAAAATAATGTCCAATCACACAGACAAACCCATTCACGTAACGGATGCCACCGCTTCTCCGCCGTCCACATGACCAACACCGTCCCTCTTACGCCGCGCAGCCGCGAAGGCCCTATTTTCCTCGGTGTCGACGTTGGCACCGGAAGCGCACGTGCAGGTCGCTTTTCTTTTCTCCCCTCATTTAATGATTAGTAATGTAGCTATCAATTCAGAAAAGAATCATCGCATATTGTATTTCAGGGATTCGGATGATATATGATGGGCCATTTTTTTATTTTTTATTTTTAATCGTTCAATAAAGTTCTTGCATGGATGTTGTATTTCACATGCGGCATTGTTTTATGCTGAATGATCATGCTTATCGAATTAATCAGCTTACTTAAAACTCAGGACTTTATGGAGTTGAATCATTATCATGATAAGGGCTGTTTTGTGGAAGTGATTTCCTTTCTGCGGTTCAACTAGATATTTGGAATGGAAGGGTGCTGATAATTTTGTAATTCAAACAATTGGGATTTGATAAGCTCTGACTCTAGGTTCTTTTGTTTTGTTGTTTAATACAGCCCTTTTTAATAACAATGGACGACTTCTGGGTAATGCTACCAGCCCCATTCAAATTTGGAAAGATGGTGTCTATGTTGAGGTGACTGTCAATGTGAATTATGAAACATTTTTAGTGAAGGATCATGTCTGAAAAAAATTGAAATTTTGATGCCATATTTCTTTGTCCCCAGCAATCTTCGACGGATATCTGGCATGCCATTTGTGCAGCTGTCAGATCAGCATGTTCTCTTGCAAATATTAAAGGGGATAAAGTGACTAGTTTGGGTTTTGCTGCTACTTGTTCACTTGGTAAGTTTAACTCTAAATAGTGCAATGCATTTCCTCCAAATAATGAGATAGATCCATCTTTCTGCTGATCCTTGAATATGTAGCTTATGGCCTACTATTTACCAGGGAAAATTGGTCTTGTTTGCAGTTGCTGTTGATTGTGATGGAGAACCTGTGACGGTTTCCTTGACTGGTGACTCGAGAAGGAATGTAATGGTGTGGATGGACCACAGAGCTTCAAAGCAGGCTGAGAGAATTAGTTCCTCTAAGTCACCAGTTATGGAATATTGTGGTGGCTCTGTATCTCCTGAGATGCAGACACCAAAGGTATATTATTGCTAATATGGTTGTTTCGTGATTCTCTTGGTGTAAAACAATTCAACATTTACATATGATGCACTGTATCTCTATTTCTTATAACCTATTTGCTCATTTGAACTGCACAGTTGGTTTGATGCTGTCTTATGAAGATGCAGTTTGCATGGCTTCTTGATATGATTGAAAAACCATGATGACCAAAAAGTCTATGTATTTATTTATATATTATGTCATAGCTATTGATGTTTTCAACCTAATAATTATATTTGGGCTAGATTCACGATCTTGAGGTCTGTTCATTATCATGGATTTTTGGTTTTTAAGATTTCTGCCTCTTGTTATTGTTGTAATTTTTTTGTTAATGTTAAGGTGATTTATTTAAAATTATGCCTCATTAACACAAACAAAATAGCTTAAAGAACTAGTTGATTTGCTTCAAGGATTATCTAATGTTGCAAAACTGATGTTTCAGCTTCTGTGGGTCAAAGAAAATTTGAAGGAGACTTGGTCAATGACATTTAGGTGGATGGACCTGAGTGATTGGCTATCCTATAGGTAGGCTGTCATGGCCTTCAAGATTGTCTCAGGTACTGTAGTGTGACTAAAAATAAAACCTTAAACCTAATAATGGTTGTTTCATAGAGCAACAGGAGATGATACTCGGAGTCTGTGTACAACAGTCTGCAAATGGACTTATTTAGGCCATGCACATATGCAGCAAATCAACGAGAAAGATTCCCGCGACATGGAAACTCTTGGATGGGATGATCAGTTTTGGGAAGAAATTGGGTTAGGTGATCTGGTTGACAGCCATCATTCCAAGATTGGTATGCTTTTGGTTACCCTCATGAACTATTGACGTGCATTAATTTGCAAAACTTGTGTGGTCTTTATACCTCAAGTGCTATATAAATGCTTTTCTAACAATTGGGTACATTAGGCGGTACTTTTTGGATCAATGGCGGATCTAGTAAGGGGCTGGGGTGGGCTCCAACCCCCTTAACCAAATATTTTTTTCGGTTTTAATAATAGGATGATATGATATTTTATGATATAATTCTCTTCATCGGCAAGTTATTAAAAAGAAGGGGAGGCTAAGATTGAAGAAAATAGGGTGTGAAGGGGCTGAGAGACAAAATGAACCGAAAATTCTTTCTATTTTATTATTGAGATTTTAGATTTTTATAAAATAGTGAGATTAGTTTTGACATATGATTTTTTATATATATTTTATTCCTACTATGAGCTGATTTTTTTACTTGATTACATAATTTTTTTTTTGTTACGTAAAAATTCAATGAAGCCCCCCCTACGAATTATTTCTGGATTCATCCTGGTTTGGATCACTCTTTCCGTAAAAACTGGAAGTCGGAGTTCACCGATCAGATGTCTGTAGTTAGCATAGCAATGGTGGAACCACCACTTTATAGCTATTTACAAACTTTCACAGATCAAGAGAGACATCTCTATGAAATTCTAGTTTCCCTATTACTACAATATTTGGCTTTTTAAAAAATGATGATTGCATAAGGTTGCCTATTAATTGCCTTAAATTTAGTTCTTCTTTCCATTTCATGAAGATTTCTTTATGGATGCATTTAGAAAATTATTGTTTACAGGCCGCAGTGTAGCTTTTCCTGGTCATGCTTTGGGCTCTGGTCTGACACCTGATGCTGCAAAGGCAAGAAAACTAATGACAAACTCACTTGATCATGGTGCTCTCTTTAGATTATTACTAGTTTAGTTGGACATAAAAGCACATGCTCGTTTATATCCTAAATGATCCTCTATCCTAAGAAATGTTCATTTTTCCAGGAATTGGGTCTATTGCCCGGGACGCCAGTTGGTACATCCTTAATAGATGCGCATGCTGGTGGTGTGGGAGTGATGGAAAGCGTTCCTGTAGAACCAGGATCAACAGGTTATTGCTTTTCATCCCACCTTTACATCAGCTGGAATTTCACATGCAAAATCATTTTCTGTTGATAAATCAAAAATTGATTGATATTGAATATGCAGACGATGATGAGGAAGCAATATGTCATCGCATGGTGTTGGTATGTGGAACTTTCAATTGCCACATGGCTATGTCTAAGACCAAGTTGTTCATTCCAGGGTTCTGGGGACCATTTTGGTCAGGTATATTTTTATATGAAGCATAGATTGGTTGCAGATTCATTTGTTTAGTAATCGATGATGCTCTTTGTGGCCACTCTTGTCTTGCTGGTGTTTATTGGTGCCATAAAATGCAATGGGATATATGATAGAAGCAGAGTAAGAGTGGGCTGAAGAACACGAAAATAAAAAGGCTAAGATAAGAACTATAACAAACTGATGGGCTCATGTTTGACCAATCTGGTACTTTCTACAAGCATACCTAATTCAAGAAATAAAAAGTCGTTTAGATAAGAAATCCTAAAGTGACAGAAAGCCTAAAAGGTGGCATTAAAATGCTTGTACATGGCCAAACATTGTATCTTCCTTTTTGCATCTAGAAAGGTGGAAGGTGCTGACTCTTTAAGTTCTGCAGTCAAGGAATTAGTTTCCTAACTTCTGCATTGATTACGAGAATGTCCATATTTTGACAACTTATAATGGAAAAGTTATTTCGTAATCTATGGAGACCATGGTTTCATATTGGTTTTACTTCATACACTTCTTGAAGTCCTGAGTAATTCTGTTGGTTTTTTCAATATTCAGTATCATTTTTTTTGCTTCTCAAACTTGTTTAGCTATGGTGCCGGAGTATTGGCTTACGGAAGGAGGCCAGAGCGCTTCTGGGGCATTACTTGATTACCTTATTGAGAACCACGTTGCCTCTCAAAGCCTGGTTACCAGAGCTGCTTCTCGAAGTGAGATGGCTCAAACTTGTTAAATTGTTTATTTTACATACTCACATCTATTATGTACTTTACCTAAAGTCTCCCACAATCCTTTTCTCTTTTGAGGAATTTCAACATTTGAGCTTCTTAATGAAATTCTGGAAAAAATGCTCATGAACGAGATACTGGAATCAATGAAGCTACAGGAAATAGGTTCTCCGTTTCTTGCTCTATTGACAAAAGATATTCATGTGCTTCCTGACTTCCTTGGAAACAGGTGAGAGTTTAGTACTTTTAACAACAAATTACTAGTATCGTTATTAATTTCAAGAAATTGTTGAAATATGTTTCCTAAGCTTTCAGATTAGATCTCCTATTGCAGATCCAATGTCCAAAGGCGTGATTTGTGGCCTATCCCTTGATACAAGTGAGAAACAGCTCGCTCTGTTATACCTTGCCACAATACAGGGTCTAGCCTATGGGACACGACATATTATAGAGCATTGCAATGAAAAGGGACACAAGGTAAGGAACTTATGCACTCAATCTTTCTGATGCTGTTGCAGGGCTTGGATCACTTCACCATATGAATTAGAGCACATCAGCCACTGCTGACAAAAATCGAAAAAATGGCGCAAAGGCAATAACAGAATTTGGTCTTATGATTCAGTATACTTGTAAAATGGGAATATGTTTTTAGAACTTTAAATATTTTACTTACTGCTAGTAATGAGGCCAACTAATTTAAAAAGGCATTATTTTCACATTGGATTAAAAAATAATTGATGAGATCTATGGCTTGAATCATGGAGAGCTGATAAACTTCGAGAATAACAACTGAAATGAGTTTTGGACGTTACAATTTGACTTATCATATTCGGCTCCTTGAACATATGATTTGTTTTAACAAATTCAGATCTATGGCTTGAATCATAGTTGTTCTTTATCTTTGAACTACTATTCTACCTCTATGTTTCGTTTACTGGTTATTTATACTGGTTCTGATCAGTTACTTGAAGGGAAAGGGTGAATTCTGTTAACATTCTAGTTATAATCATGAATGTCACCTCCTACTTTGTTATCAGCTTTGCCCTGGAAGTTTCCTAATAGCTGGCTTGCCTTCAGATTGACACCTTACTTGCTTGTGGGGGGCTTTCCAAAAATCACGTGTTCATTCAAGAGCATGCAGATATTACAGGTTCTTCTCTTGCACGCACTGTCTATGTGTTTTTATTTGGGATTCCCTCAATTATCCACTAATTTATCTTTTAAGCCATTAGCACTTTATCTGAAGTTGAGCCTCAATCAAATAGGGAGGAAAATAACTCAAATCATATTGCTTTTGTTAGGCTTCAAGTGGTGTGCAATGCATTTCCTAACGTTACTTGTAGAGTTACTGATCCGGGCCTCTGTAGATTTGGATCTCGTAAGCCTAATGTTCTAATTCGAACAGGTTCCCCCATAATTCTTCCTCGGGAAAATGAATCGGTGCTCTTAGGTGCTGCCATTCTTGGAGCTGTGGCTTCAAAGAAATATTCCACCGTCAGACAGGCCATGAAAGCCTTAAATGCAGCTGGGAGGGTATGAATTACTGATGAGTTCTTTGTGATGCTTGATCTTCTTGCCAACAGTTTTCTTCTTGCATCCTTGGCAGGTGGTGTATCCGTCCCACGACCCAAAAGTAAGGAAGTACCACGACACGAAATATCGCATCTTTCGCGAGCTTTATGAGCAGCAGTTGTCAAGGCGTGCAATGTTGAAGGAAGCTCTTTCAGACGTTGGTCTTGCGGAGGAATAAATGGTGAAGGTGGATATATAGATAGAATAAGGCTTGCACAAATTATATTCTTTTGTTAGATTTAAACCCAATAAAGGGCAAGCGCATGTTTTGACATACAATATTCTACCACTCCTCCAATTGTATAGGCAGAGTCTTACTCTTATAAGTTAAAAAACCAACTGTCTATCACAATTGTTTGCCTCAAACTCTCTTCATGCTACATATTAAACTTGGCCAATTAATCAATTCTTTTTTTTAACTTGCATAATTAATCTTATATTCAATGCTTGGCAACCTGCAGTTTAATTAATTTTACGTGTGTGCATGGTTTACATATAGATATTTTTAGCAAATAATTGAAGTGACACCAACTTGATTAACGAATGTTTGAGTGACACCATCATATTTCCTCCACAATTTATTTAATCCTTCTACCTAATACACGAATTTCTCTTACAAGTCAACCTCACATTCATCCAATCCAATATTTACTTCCCAATCTCATCCTTCGTTATTTAATTAAGTAAATTTACATTATCACAATATTTAATTTCTTCATATATTGTGATTTGTAACAACGAACTAATTCTTAGTAGACAAAATTCTGTATTAATATCTTCTATATTTCATATAATTCTATGAAACACAAAATTGAAGAAGGGAGAATCCAATGTTTTGTATAATTTTTTTTTAAAAAATATTTGTTTGAGTGATAAGGGCCAAGTCAATATCTTGGATGCCAATAAATTAGAAACAGGGTTGGTTAAAGCAAGGGGTTGACAATTCGTGGATTAAGGGATTAGGCCTGAATATGAGCTCAGCTACTCCGTCTTCTTTTTTTCAATTTATTTACATAAAGTTTTTCAAGATAATTACACCTCCATTATATATATTATATTAATTTGTCATTAAATGAATGCTAAAAGTCATAACAGTCCGCTTCAAACAATATATTAATCTATATAATTATTCCTAAACGTTGTGCTACAGTAGGTATATGATTGAGGTAAGTGTATCTTTGTCAACTCATCATCCTGTAATTACGAGGTAATTAATTAAGAGTTAAGACTCTTGTCTGCGTTTCATATTCTTCAAGTTTTAATGGAGTTTGCCAAGTGGCGCCCATCGAGTAGTGGATTGATAAAATTATAAGTATATTTTTTGTACGTTTGAACTAATTAAATCGGTTGGAATATTCTAATTATGTGAACTGACCATGCAAAGAGTATGGATATTTATGTACTAGCTCCACTCTTATGGAAATGGAATCTTATAGAATGGATAAGATTATGTTTTTATGAAATTATTAGTAGCAGAGAAATGTTTAACTGCAAATTAGCATGATTAACCAAAGGTAATATATAGGGCTGGTTAGGGTGTTAAGGCCAGTGTAATTCATATTAATTTGGCAATAAATTGCATGATATTGTATATACCTTCAAATCGTTTATAGGGTAGTTCATTATATTCACCAGCTCTCCAAGAGAAAGTTCAAGTTTATGGATATATATTGATTTATATAAGGTTGGTCTTCTTTGCTGATGCATGAAGATTAATGCAGTGTCAATGGAGAGAGAGAGAGAGAGAGAATATAACCTTGAGAGAAAGACAAACAGAAACATATTTCTTGTTCCTAAAGATCTGAGTCGGTTTCGATAATTATTTATACATAAAAAAGTATATATCTTTTTGAAAATTTGACAGTTTTCCCTTGTAATTTCTATCTAAGTGCGGTTCCGGACCACCTTGTCCTCGTTATTTAATTCATTATTTGGTGGAAAAATAATAAAGTTGGGAACCAAGGTCAATCAATTGGGTTGCTCCCTCTCAATATTTAACGGCACAATTCATTGTTTTTTTCTCTACCTTTTTTTATTTAATTGTTTTTCTTGTTTCAAATTCTGGATATAAAATACGTAATTAACATGATTAAGTTATAACCTTTGCCCACTTGTAAGCTTTTAGGGTGTCTACAGAGATTATGCCAGCAATGCCCTCATCCCACATTCATTAATGCTTCCATTTCAATTTAATCTTTTCAATAATTATCTATATTATCATTATAACTTTAATATGATTCCGACAGTTTTTCGGGTCACGGAATTATTAATGTGACTGCATGATAATCAATCTAAATTAAAGAAAACCAGTGAAATGAAAAACCAAGCTAAATAAAATGGATCCATTTCATACCAAATCCAAATAAATAATATATATATGGATTCTATATGATTTTCATCTTCATATTGCAATTTCTTGTCTACTTTTGAAACACAAAACATTCTCGTAATCAATCTACGAGAGGAAATAATATCGCTTAATTAAGCTTTATTTTTTTTTGCCTACTCAGCGATTGACATCGCATAACCTTCAAATGAGAGGTTTTGAGATGCGTTGCCAGAACAAGAATAGAAAATTTGGCCAGATTCAAACATAGGTTGCCCTTCTATTATATCTTTACATTAATTTGGAAAAATTGTCTGAACAAGTATATAATGCAAATATGTATCCTTCTACTTATAAATCAATTTTGGGTATTAGAACTAGCTCAGTTCGATGATGGGTTCCACTACCAAAAATTCGTGTTGTTGCGACGGAAAAATCGGTTACAAATCGGTCGCGAACTGCTGTTTTGCGACCGATTTTGTCCGTTGCAAAAACCTTGATCGCAAAAAAAATTGCGACCGAAAATTGAATCCGTCGCAAATAAATTTCCTTCAAAAAATAAATTTTAATATTTTTTTGAACCAGTTTTGAGGTCCAACCATCAAATTTGGTGGCTTGCGTCCAAGGGGGTTCGAACTCGGCACCTCCCGCACGCGTTATCACTGAACCAAACAATAATCTCATTTTTTATACGTACTAAAAAATATACATATTTAAAAAAAAAGGAATTTTGCGACGGATTTGCGACCGAATTGTCGGTCACAAAATTTAGCGACGGAAAAATCGGTCGCAAAAGATCTGCGACGGAAATTTAAAATTTCTATTCGGTCGCAATTCCGTTGTTAGTCCGTCGCAAAATCGCGACCCTTTTTTTTGGTCACAAATCGGTCGTAAATTCGCAATTTTTTAGTAGTTTCTCCAATAGCGATTGTCGAAGGAGGTATGTTAAAGTATTCCATATCTAAGTGGCATACTCAGAAATTTAGAATTTGAAATACAATATATGAATAATATAGAATGGGAATACATTGTGTGAAGATATATAAAAATAATATGTAAAATATATGTATTTAAATAGTAATAATGATATATAAATTTAATATTGGGAGAACAAATGTACCCCAAATTATATGCTAGACCCACCTCTGTAATATTAATTAGAGACCAGAGTGTATATCATCTTATAATAGTGAAAGTCTTCTTTCCTTAATTACGTACAATTTCGTAGAGAAAATGGAATCTTAATGTCAAAATTATGTGCTGTTGGAAGACTCAAACAACCTTAGAACAGCAAGCTAGTGGTGGAAAAAGATTTAAATTAAAAAAGAAAACTGTTTTTGTGGTGGACAAACAGAAAGGTTGGGTTAATTTTCCCTCGTTTTAAGCCATGGAAAATGCTTCCTCGATCAGGTTTAACCTCACATCAGAAAACGTGCCGTTGAAGATAAATTTTTGTCGAGGAGCTTCGCTTTAATTCGAAATCGCAGCGTCTATATATATAATGTAAAACAATTTATTTCAGTGGTTTTAATTTAAATATAATTATTTAAGATGAGCGTAATTTAAAACATGTCGCTTGGATCCACATGAAGATTTTCTTTAATTTGTTGCCTGTTGGAGATGAACTATAAAAGAAGGAAATTCTAATTTTTGTATCATACATTTATGGTTTATTTTCAATTATGAAACACGATTAAATCTTCTTTTCCACGTACAATTGATGTCTCATAGTTATATTTCATGTTTATAAGAAAATATTTAGAATAATTACTCAAATTTTTTTGTACAAAATTTACAGAAGGCATATATAAGACATGAAGTGAAACAAAACATCGCTCTTTTTTTATTATTTATTTTTAATTGTGATTTAATATATAAATGAGGAGATCAGGTATTCCAAAATAACATAAACTTATAATCAATTTGTTATAGACAAAATAATCGTTGAGAAACTCTTTCCAGAAATGCGCGCATAAAAGATGCATGTACAATTGAAGTTCTATAAATCAATATTTTGTGGCAACATCACAAGGATTTGCAATATTTTATTGATCATATTCCAAAAATTCACTCTTATATATATAAATAGTTTCTTCCTGATTATATATATCTAAGCATAATTCAAAGAATTGTCTACTCAAACGTAGACTGAATTGCATAAATCTGCAAATCAAACCTCCTTAGCCAGCATAGTATCTTCAAAACCATTTTACGAGAGAAAATATACATATAGATAAATTAAATGATAGTATAAGTATAAATTATATATAGTTCAACTAAAAGAAGAAAGTATAGAGATGCTTCTATCTTGAATTTTGGTCTGCGCCACAATTTGATTAATTATCTAGACACCCATAAAGCGAATGAATTTAATATAATTATCCCGGAGAAATTTATGCACTTCTTTGTCACGTTATACATACAATAATCAGACATTCTAATAAAATATTACGACTGAACTAATCCAAATGTATGAGGGAAGGGTTTGAGAAATGCAGAAACCCTAGAAAGGATTGAAGACTTTTTCTTTCTTTTTTCTAGGTCTCACATCATCATCTTCTTCCTACCTATAAAACCAAGTCTTCCCTTCCGTCATTTTTCCTCAACCTAATTTTCATTCCAATCTCTCTCACAGGAGAAAAAGGATCGGAGCAGATACAATTAATTTGAAGTTTTAAAAAAAAACATGGGAAGAGCTCCATGCTGCGACAAAGCCAACGTGAAAAAGGGGCCGTGGTCACCCGATGAAGATGCGAAACTCAAAGCTTACATCGAGAAATATGGCACTGGTGGAAACTGGATTGCTCTTCCTCAGAAAATAGGTACTTGAAAGATTAATTAATTTATGGATGAGATGAGCGTATGCTAGCTAATTTACTGATCAAGATATGTGATGTGATGTGATGTTTGGTGTAGGGCTGAAGAGATGTGGGAAGAGCTGCAGATTGAGATGGCTGAATTACTTGAGGCCTAACATCAAACACGGTGGGTTTACTGAGGAAGAAGACAACATCATCTGCAGCCTCTATATCAGTATCGGAAGCAGGTATTTTGTCTGTATGCATAAACTCAGATTCTACACCAAATCTCAGCCTAAAATACTTGTCGTTTTTCTACTGTATAGATGCTCTTACTTATTTATTGATCACATCACATGCTCCTCCGACTTTTATTTGATCACAATATTTCAGAAGGGTTTTAGGGTGTTTAATTTCATAGTCTCTGATGAATATTAATATGTTGATATATACTAGATGGTCCATAATTGCTGCCCAGCTGCCTGGAAGAACAGACAATGACATCAAGAACTACTGGAACACCAGGCTGAAGAAGAAATTGCTGGGTCGGCGCAAGCAATCGAGCATGATCAATAGAATCAGAAGTGCAGGGCAGGAGACGAGAGATTCATCAAATGAAGAAGGCAGCGCCGCCTATAATTTGCAGAACCTGAGCAGCTCAGCCATGGAAAGGCTTCAGCTTCACATGCACCTTCAAAACCTTCAACATCCCTTGTCCTTGTACAATAATCCGGCGCTCTGGCCTAAGTTGAATCCTCTTCAGCAGAAGATGATCCAAACCCTGCAATCTCTCAATGAAAACTCAAACACCCTAATCAGCCCTCATGAGTTTCCTCCTCCTGCTTCTGCTGAGCACAATCTGAAAGGCGATGAAGTTGAAATGTGTGCTAACGGTTTCTCATCTTCGGAGAGCTCCTTCGGCTTGAACATTGATGGGTGCAATCTTGTCGAATCAGATATGATGGAGCAAATCGGCGGGATTGATCAGATGAATTCGGGGTTTTCTCAAGCTGAGCTTGATGATCTGCTCAACGACAAATCATCAAGTAGTTTTCTTCCAGAAGAAATGATGGATGCATCAAAGAGTAGCAACCAGCAGGCGTGGTGGCCTAGTGAGTTCGACGCGGCCAGTTCAGCATTGTTGAGTTCTTGGGGCTCGACGGCGACGGCGGCTATGCTTCATGATCAATCATGTGCAGGGAATCTTGAGGATTATGTGACAGAATACAATATGCACTAGTTCATATGATATGGTATGGTGTTGAGGGTTTAAGTAGGATGGAGTCTTAATTAATTTGTTATTATTAAAACTATCATTGCTTCATAAAACAGAAACAAGGGGGAAGGAAGCGGATCGCTGATTTTGTAAATTGTGTCAATAATTCATGTTGTTTCCCATATTTGGGTTGTACATTATGTTCATTTTAATATAGTTTAATTATATCAAACAAATTAAACTTATAGCTATGGGTGAAATTCAAACTTACATATAAGTTTTACTGTAAAAATCACCACCTAATATACTAACCGTATTGAAAACACTCAAATCATTATATCTAAGTGGATCGGTTAGCAATCAGTGTCTAGGCATGCTAGACGCTGATTGCCTATAAACCACTTCATTCTCACCTAGACTACCCAAACTTTAGGCTCGACCAGATTGTCCGACTAGCATCTAGCAAGTTTTACAACAAATATATGTAACCTAGTTTTGTCCACGGAATAACTCACTCTTCAATTAGCACTTTCTAATATAGACCGGAGACACGCAATTTACATTCATTTGTATATATAACTAGGTATCAGGTGCAAGTGCCAACATTGTAAATATAATGATGCATTTTAGTAAGTGTTGTAAAAATTCCCACCTAGGCGCTAGGCAATCATCAACCGAACCGATTACCCTCTAATTCTCGTGTCTAATCGGTTTGGCGAGTAATCGGTACCCAGGCACCGCCTAGGCCGCCTAATCCACTAGACGCCGATTTAGATGGTCGGCCAAGCTTGCTAATCGTCACTTAGGTGGCTAACTAAGCATGTTGCGTGCCGTTTAATCAGTTTGAGCGGCCTATTTTTTATATATTTTTTTAAAATAATTAAAATTATTATAATCTTACTTTTTATTTATTGATAAATATATATTATATATTAAAATTAAATTACCTATTAACTATTGCCTAGAAAATGCCTAGTCCCCGCCTAAACCGCTTAGGCGCTAGGTCCTACCTAAGCGTCCGACAAGCGCCTATAGAGTTTTACAACCATGATTTTAGTACTATTGTCAATGACATTCTTTGATTGAAATTCATGACTGAATGGAGCGTTCGATCAACGGTTGTATGATTTGAGTTTATGGGCGACGAATAAGCATTGTATATTGTTGATGAGGTTTAAGTATCAGGGTGTCGGCAAGTAAATTAAATTCAGAAACTTCCATAAAAGTCTGAAACTAACTAATATATAACAAGGGAGCGGATCCATTGAGAAAAACCTTAACGTGAGAAAATGAGAAAGATGCTTGATTGCTTTCACGTCATTGCTTGATTGTATTCAGGTCATTGCTTGATTACAATGTTGCTTGATTGTGCTTTAGTTGTTGCTTGATTATTTTGCTGCTTGATTGTGTTTTAGTCATTGCTTGTTTGTATATCAACCATTGATTTTTTTAGATCTGATGGACATAATTTATTCTTTTTTCTCACTCACTGGGGATTTTTTTTACATGATCGCTCCTCTATATAACAAAATATGATCTTGAATCTTGTTTCAATTAAGACATTCCTAATTCAGTCGGTGCTCTTACCTAAAATAGTTTTCATGTATGACAAAAAATTCATGTATGATCATTGATGACTGTTGTGGCCCAGATCCAACTATGGCCCATCAAAGAGTTTTTTGATCCACTGGGTGGAGAGAGTGAAAAGGGTGCATTAAAATCGGCTATGTTGAAAAATATTGTTATAAACGGTTCCTAAAGAGGGGAAGGAAAGGATGTATGGTGAGTTAAAAAATAAATAAATTATAGAAACGGGATTTTGATTTACTGGATTTTCTCTCAAAATTAATTTTGATTTGATATTTATAAAACAGGCAAAACTCTTTTTTTATCTACTAGGCCTTGAAGCATGAATTGTGGCTGTGTAGTGTAGTGTAGTCGGAAAAAAAGTAATTTCTCAAGAGTCAAAACGAGAGGTAAAGGAAGAATTGTTATTATTATTATTATTAAAAGCAATTAAAATAGAGAAAAAAAATTAATGATTACCGGTAGTCGTATTGTTTGCAGCAAGAAGTGATAAACATGTATAATCAATCAAGTGGTCGAGATTATCTCCAACAATTTGTTGAAATTCTTAGACGAACTCCCTTCTGGTTCAACTGCAGCAGTAGCCTTCTTTTTCAGAAGGCTCACATTTTCCCTAATTTTCGTTCCTACCTCCGTCGTCATCAATTCGCGCAAACACTCGACTGTTTCACTCTTAGTGAACACGCCTCCCTTAACTCTGACTCCAATTCTCCAAGAATCCTGCACCATTCTGCTGTTCAGCTTCTGATCGCCGAAGAAAGGCCTGCAAATCAGCGGCACGCAGCTTGAAATGCTCTCCACTATGGAGTTCCAGCCGCTGTGAGTGATGAAAACTCCCACATTTTCATGCGCAAGAACTTGCTGCTGCGGCGCCCACGGCACGATCATCCCCCACTTGGCCGTGCGCTCCAGGAACCCGTCGGGCAGGGATTTCGTGGCGTAGTCTTTAAGCGACCAAAGAAATGGGAATTCGCAAATTTCCAAGGCTTCGGCCAGTGCGGCCAGCTCGTTTTCCGGAGGGGTGATCACCGTGCCGAAGCTGATATACACCACTGATTTAGGGCCTTTTTGGTCATCCAGCCATGATAGGCATCCCGTTTTGTCGTCAAGGGTTGGCGGAGCAGGGGATGCGAGAACTGAAGGGCCGACATTGAGCAAATGCTGGAATTTCGACTTCAAATCTTGCGTGATGGTCGGGTCGATTTCTTCGAAGGAATTCAGGACAACGGCGGTGGATTTTTGGAGCTTCTCCACCATGTTGTAGATTGTTCTTGCCAGCGGTGACGGACTGTTGTCGAAGAAAACCTCCGACGGAAGATCGCTAGGGGTTGCCATTTCCAGTCCTGGCACGAATGAGAGGGTTTGCTCTTGATTCTCAATTTCTGCAACGACAAGCATTTTATCAAACACTTCACACACAAACAAAAAAGAAGGAAAAGAGGAACAGGAATTGAATCACCTGCTGATCCAACTGCTTTCACGATTTGATCGGTGTGCACGTGTGTGGAGAGGGAGCAGGAAGCCGCAGTCCAGAAGGCCACCCATGGAATCCCTCTTTTGTCAGCCAGAAAAGAGGCAGACCACAGAAACGCATCAGTTAACAAGCAGCAAATCTTGATGCCAGTTTTCTCCTCAGCTTCTCGAATACCCTTGTCAAAGTTCCCCGGTGAGGCCTCAAGGAACAAACCGATGGCCTCGAAATGAGAGCCGGTGAAAACCTGCGTCCCATCCCAGACATCGAAGACCCGTATGTTATCAAACGGGTCGGGCGCACAATCCTTGAAAAGTGCGGCATTAGAGACGGGCGTGTTGAAGAAGGAGAAGAGAGAGTGAGGCGCGGACGCAGCTAATCTCTGGACCAGGGCGAGCAGAGGGGGAGCGTGGGTTCCAAAAGGGAATGCTACAACACCAATATGCCGCTGGAATCCCATAACCTATTCTGATTTTGACTGTAAAATTTTCAAGAAACGATGGTTTGTGCATCTGTAACCATCGCGGATGAGGGCCCGGAATTCATGAATGTATGAGAAATAGTCAACCAATTATGAAACTCGTGTGCTGATCTTCCTATCTTTCACTGATTAACTTTTTTTTTTTTTTTTTTTTCAAATAACAATATACATCTAAGATTTTTGCATAACCATAAATTACGAAGATTTAGAGTGAGATTCACCATAAATTATGAAGGCATTTGTAACTAAAAGAAAATACTAAATGGCTAACTCGTGCATGATCGATCTTCTCCTTTATTTTAGTTATTTTAGATCCATCTTGTCAGTTTATGGTGTATATTGATTTTAGAAATATGGAATCAAATGGTCCACTCTCTCATAATACTCCACTAGCTATCATATTTATTGATTACAATTTATGAAAATTATAACACACAAATGCCTCTAATTGATTTCATATATGAAAAAGAAACATCAATTTTAGAGTATGATTATTGATTAGGGCGACTCTCCATGTCGCATCTTTTCCTGACAACAGTTTGGTATTTCTCAACAGTCAACAGCTTGCAATGCTATGGAGAGATGATTGATTAATTATGATTTATGAGCGCACCAAATGTGCAGCGACATTAGCCTTACGTATATAAGACACAAAATGAACCCCACTTGAGGTGCAATAATAAAGTCATCTTATTTATAATTAAAAGGTTATAAACTCAAGATATCTTGAAATTTTTTTGAATTAATACATTTCATTTAAAAAAATAATAATTTAAAATAACAAAAAATTAAAAACACATTCAAGGAATGACAACTCTTATGAATAAATGCATAAAATAACAAAAGTTTAATGAAAAACTTGTTTTACCCTTAACGATCACTTAATTATTTGAAAGTGTCTTATCAAATCAAATCCCATGATTTTATTTAGAATTATAACATGTTTTAATTATAGAAATAAGCTAAAACTCACCCCATATGTAAATTAAACAAATTTACAATTAGTTGATTAAATGTAATTTCACACCAAACTAAAATAATTTAATTTGTATATCCTTTTAATTATAAAAAATTCAATTCACGCCACCATTTAATTAGTTGAATTCACAATCCTTATTTATATCATAAAAATATGAGTTCACGTCACCCTTTAATAATTTGAATTTTTTTTCGAAATGAATTAGCAATATCTTTAAAATGGCTCAATTTGTCTTTTAATTCTTCAAATTCATGTATCTAATTATTTAGATTTTACTTCCAATTAACCTTAGTAATTGGAAATAATAGCAATTCCATTTCATGCCTATATTTTCCAACTAAAATTACTCAAATTTCGAATAATTCAAAATAAAATTTGGTAATGTTTTTTTACAAGAATTTTGGGATTTTTAGAATTGTGATTAAAAGAAGTAATAAGTACAATAAATATGAATTTAATTTGAATTTAAATTTAATTATTTAAATTTATAATTAAAATTGGAGCGTGAATTTAAAACTTCATTGGAATGACAATTTAAATATTTGGATTTATATATTGGGGAGTGAATTTAAAGCGAAATTGGAATTTCAGTTTAATTATTTTAATTTATCCTTTAGGTACTTGTAAAAATAATTATTAATTTATTTGATTACTCACACGATAGAGTTGGGAATTTGTGAATTTTTGCCAATAAACATTGAAATAACAACTTTACAAATCAGAATTAAGGTTTAACTAAAAAATGTAAAGGTAAGTGAATAATTTTACTATTTTCTACATTTTTTTGTAAGGGGTGATATAAAGTGTGTTGTTTTAGAATTTTCCTTTTAAAAAAATATGACTTTCTCAATTTAGCATAAACGAATCTCGTTCGAATATGCACAACGAAATCTCGCTCATTAATTTATCCTCAAATCCAAGGTTTAAGTCATTCCAACTTAACTAGTTTTCCGCGCGTTGCGCGGTCAATATATATATTTTTGATGTTATTTAATATAAAATATAAAACATTTAAGTTATTTGATGAAAAAATAATATGTATATGTATGAATAATGTTTAATATCCTAAGCATAGGTATAACTTGTAAAGTAAATAAGCATAAAGAAAATTTAACTTTATTTTTTATTTTAATGCTTTTAATTTCAGCTTTTGATGCTATGAACTCGAGGATTGT
>JAPKLW010001482.1:91934-103694 GCA_026898455.1 Plectranthus barbatus
TTTATCAAGTATTAATTTTATTACTACTCATACGTAAATAATTTATTCTATTATGTACTGAGTTACTTTTATTCAAAATCATCTTTTATCATAAGTATTTTATCATTTGTTAGAAGATTTATTATTTACGTCTCTATTATTATTTTAATTTTTTATAGTGTATAATTCTTATGGATATAAATTATAAAACTCATTTATTTTTATAATACTTATTTTATAAATTTTTTATAACATAATGATAGTACAATACAAATAATATATATACGCCGCGCAACGCGCGGACAGAAAACTAGTTATGAATTATGAGAATAGAATTGCATATCCAATTTCTAAAAACATGCATTAAATGAGGTGGCCCGGCAATCACTACATTAGGGCCCGTGGGGCAGCGGATCCATATTCAATTGAAAATCTTTGTAGTAAAAATATTGGATTTTTATTAATTGAGAAACTAAAATATTATTTAATTATCAGTTTACGATTTTAAAAAACGAATTTTCAATTTAGAATTTGAATAATTTCAAATTCTCAATAGAGAACTCCAAATATTATAAATCAGGTAAAAACTTGTGTTAGGCACACCTAAACGGTTTAGGCGGGTTAAATTCATACTTAAATGGGTTCACCTATCTTAAATAGGGTTTATTAATCCCAATTAGGGTATATTAAATGAGTTTGGGTTGTGTTAATGGATAAAACATGCCTAAACTGTTTAGGTCTGTCTATCCCGAGACCTTTCCTATAAATTATCAATTGAGAACCTTAGCATTAAATATCTTCTTTCATATATTAAATATATTAAATTGAGAAATCATCTTTGTATTATAAATTAATAATTAAATTATTTTTAAGGTTATGGATGAACAATACTCCCAAAATACTTAATTGAGAAGTTGTAACCACAAGACAACCCTATCAATTAAAGAGTCATACGATCACCCATCGTGGAGAATGGAAAAATATTCTTACTATTATTAAAGCTCTCCATTAGTTATTTATATAATAAAAGAAGCTCTTGTTTCTTGGAAATACGGTAGCAAAATCCTTTGATTAAAGAATTCCAGGTTGGCAGAATTTGGACTGCTCTTTTCCGGACAGCAAATGTGCGACAACTATGCGGGCCCCACCTGCGTCGTTTCTCCTAAACTCTCGCTATAACACATCCACACTTTCTGATATACCAAGTCTATATATATAAATCCCTCCACACGAGTTCCTTCTTCATATATGATAATCTTATTAATTCATGCAACAAAACTCATACTCAATGCATCTGTCAGCAAGATTTAATGACATTTGACAATTTCACATCCTCGCCCATACTCCAGTTTTATTGTTACAATTTAACAACCACAAAAAAAAGTTAAATAATATTAAATAAAAAATTTTAATATGGTAAAATAGAGCAGTAATAGAAGATGAGGAGTCAATAGGGCCTCTCTCCGATGTAGTTCCCGGGCGGATCGTAGTTACAAATCATGAAAACGCCTCTTCCGCCGTTGCACACCACCCTGGCGCAGCCTATTCGAGTGGTGCCCCTCCACACGATTTGAGTGTAGTGCCCACATTCTTGGCCATACGCGCACGAGTTAGACCAGTAGTTGTATCCCCGCCGCTCCGACACCCACGCCGCTGCCGCCTGAGCCGGCGTCCACCCGTTGCCGCTGCCCCAGAATATGTTCTCCCCGTACGGCCCGTTCGAGTGCTGCAGCGCGCAGTCCCCCCTCCGCTTCCCGGCGTACGACGCCGCGTATCGCGCGATTCTCGCGTCCCACTGCAGCGGCGCCAGCCTCAATGCGGACCTCGCCGCATTCTGCACGCCCATAAACTGTTGCGCTTCGCTTTGCCGGGCGGCGGCGTGGGTTTCTGAAGCGAGGAATATGAGTATGAGAATGGATGCATAGCAGCAGGGGTTGATCATTTGGAGGAGGTGCATTGAACTGGGTTATTATTTTTTGGTCATCGCAAATTTAGTTTTTTTCCTTAAGTCTGTAGCATTGTAATAATATTTATAAGAAAGGAGGGGGGCATAAAGTAGTTGAAATTAAGGAGTTTAAAGTGTCAAATATGGGGTGGCACCCATGTTCGATAATGATTACCACACCTGTGAGAGGTCAATATATTTATACTAATAGTTCTTAATTTAATCTGTAATCTTGATTAAACTGGTTTCTTAATTAGAATATAATATTAGTTAGGGTCCTTGAGATTGCATTTCTGTTGATATTCTTTTCATTTTGTTATTGAAAAATCAAGAAATAATACTTACCTTAATTGTTTAGATACGAGCCAATTTAATTAGTTAAGACGGCAGCCACCAATGATTATTTTAGTCATATATTGTAATCTGACCAATTATTATTTGATAAAGAGAATTTGCTTGATGATGCCATATCATATCAATTAGCTGCATATATTATAAATTAAGTTTCTTGGGATTAAGTGTATGGATTAACAGTAAGATATTTATCTGGGTTGATTCATTAAACCCTTTACCCCATACCAGAAAAGAGTGATAATCATGTGAAAAAGCAAGGAGTTGGGTAAAGATGAGTGTAGATGGCTGAGACTTTGAAAATAAAGAATGAACCATTGTGGCAAAACTGACTCTTGTAAATCTAATTTCAAAGTCAAGAAACTCTGACAAACTAAATCATGAAGCAGTTAGTTCCATGTTAAAAAACCACGTGCAGAATTCAAATGCCATCACGTTCAAATTTGAGCATGAAGTCATGGTCTCAACAAAATCTGCAATCAAACTCACTGCTATTGTTTTTTCACCATCATTTTTCTGGGTAAAAAATCTCCGTACTTGTGTTGTGTTTTACACTCTTTCTCTTTTATTTTCTCTCTCTACTCTCTTTTTCCCAGATTTATTCTCTCCTTTAAGTTATTGAGCTTTCCATGATCGCCACCGCCAAGTTCCCTTTGCAAGCCACTGTTCCAAACCCAAAGCCCATTTCTAATCCTCGATTTTCCGGTGTGGTGCTCAACTTCAACTTCGGATTTGCGAGAAGATCGGCGAGTGGAAGGGACAGTGAATTGTGGTTGGTGGATGAGCGTGAGGAAATGGGGTTTATACAAAAATTGAGTAGGGGCTGCTTCATGGGGAGTTGTTCGAAGAAGGAAAGGAACGTGGAAATAGAGGCTGCCAACGGCGGCGAGGATGTTTACGATGCGGCGGCAGCAGAGGGTGTGCAGCCTGACCATCTTGTAATCATGGTTAATGGTATTATTGGGAGGTAAAACTATATTCTGGCTAATTATGAGTTAGGATTGTCACTTTCCTGAGAAATTGAGAGAAATGGTTTTTTGCTCTGGCCTTTAGAGTTCCTTTTCGGTGTGATTAACAGTTGGGGTTCTTCAGATTATCACTTTCATCATTGCTGATAGTCCCAAAATTCTTTCTTGAATTTTTTTAATTTTTTTTTTTGGGTTCTTTGAGAGTGTTATATTAGTATTTAAGTGTAAACTTTAAGGTTTTGTCCATCGACTAGTTATAATTTTTAGTGGCTATGGAATTCATAGATGCGGGTGATAGTAGGGGAAAATATATGGATTTATTCGGATGGGGCTCCCTTCTTATAGATCTGGAAGTTTAACAAAGCAATGGTTCAGTATTGGTGCTAACATTCATAGTTACAATTAAAATGGTTTTTAGATCTTCCTCATGCTCAGCTATGGTTCCTCCAGCTGTTGTAGCATGGAGTAATTTTTGGCGCGGTCTAATATAATCAAACTTATGAGTAAAAACTCTTGTAAAAGATGCAACACCATGCATCCCTATCCTTTGATGCTTCTTTCTTCTTGTTAATCTGACACTTGATGTATTCACTCTGTAGTAGACTGCATATAGGAAAGTTATGTCAAGCGCTTTAATATATAAATCAGCATAACCCAACACTAAGTTTTTACCTGATGTACCTACATTTCCAAGTTGGATTTTGTGATGCTACTGCCATATTGTCATCTGGCACTGTTGCTATCAAGTTTTGCTTAGAATTTGCCATCTCCAGTGCTGCAGATTGGAGGTATGCTGCTGATCAATTTGTGAAGAACCTTCCCGACAAAGTCATTGTTCACCGTAAGTAATTTGTTTGCTTGGTCTCACATTAGAGTGTAAAACTTTACATAGAGAACTCTTCTTCTTGTTACTTAACTCTGTCCATTAATTGCTTGCTATATTCAGCAGTCATCTTTATGTTGTCGATCCTTTCATACAACAACGGTCATCTTCTGGCATGTTCAAAGTTTGACATAACAGATGGCAGTCAGATAAATTATTATATATGCTGTTTACAATGGATAATCCTTCAAACATAATCTTAAACCTCTCAAAATATGAGGTTTACATGACTAGTAACTGCTTAAGCATTTTTTTTTTTTTTTGCCTTTCTGAATTTGATTATTCTTATAATGTTCGTCTGGTCTAGGGATGAATTTGGACTCTGGGATAGTTTATTTAATGCAAAAACAGCTTTTTCCTGGTGATGTAGGTCATGGATCGTGTTACATGAATGAACTGATTATTCTCTGTTCCTGCAACCACTATGAGGGATATTTTTTTTTCTTATTACCTTCTACCAAATTTATGCATTCAGTATGTGATGCGCGTTAGAAGTGAAAATCAATTAAGTTATGTTACCTGAAGAGCTTTAGTTCTATTGAATGTTTAGGAGAAACTTTTGATTGTAGTTACAAGAAAGCTCTTCTTTTTTTTGCATTAGCTTAGGAATTGGTCTACCTTTGTTGTTAATTTCCATTACAAAATATGCTCATTCCCAGTTCTGAAGATGCTTCTTTTTCTCCCCTAGCAAACACTATGCAATGCTATGATGTTACTTACTTTCAAAAGATGTCGTTTTCTCAAATTTTTTGAATATGTTTGTGAATAGGTAGCGAGTGTAATCCTTCCAGGTTGACTTTCGATGGGGTTGACAGAATGGGCGAAAGACTTGCTGAAGAGGTACTTTGGTAATAGCATATTATCCTTGTTTCCCAGTCATGGAAGTTACCTAGAAAATCCAGATCTATCAATTTGTGAATACATAGTGCAGGTGATGGATGTCATCAGACGCTGGCATGGAGTTCGCAAAATTTCCATTGTTGCTCATTCCTTGGGTGGACTTGTAGCCCGGTATGCCATAGGCAGGCTATATAGATATACAGCCAAAACAAGTTCTACAAGTATTCCCACCCCACACAGTGACCAATTTTTTGAAGCAAGCATAGGTGGCCTTGAACCTATGAACTTTGTGACATTTGCAACTCCGCATTTGGGCTCAAGGGGCCATAAACAGGTTAGTACAATCTGTGTTCATTGGTTATTCTTATCTCACTGAATTGTCAAGGATATTAGTTTTGTGTAGTTATGAATATTGTTTAAATTTGCAGTGGAGTTGTAGTTTTTTTAAATTCGTTTTCTTGTTTGTTGTGATGTCATATTTCACAAATATTCAGCTTCCACTTCTATGTGGGCTTCCTTTTTTGGAAAAGAGTGCTTCACAAACTGCACACTTGGTTGCTGGAAGATCAGGGAAGCATCTTTTTCTCACGGATAATGATGGTGGGAAGCCTCCACTCTTGCTGCAAATGGTGAAGGACTCGGATGACCTTCATTTCATGTTAGTATTTGATTTCCATGGGGGTTGGGCACTTTTTATTAGTGTGACAACTTTGATCCTATATTATATGCAGTTCAGCATTACGTTGTTTCAAGCGTCGCGTGGCATATGCCAATGCAAACTATGACCGTATCCTTTAAAGAGTTTAGAAATCCTTGTTTGTTGTAGCAAAAACATATTCTGGTTTGCCTTAACTGATAGTTGAGACGTGGTGGGATGGAGAACTTCATCAATACGCCGTCAAAATGAACTACCAAAGGTCCTTGTTGTGTCATTATTTTTTAACAAAAAATAAAATACGAAAATGAGTCTTTTTTTTTTGGCTGTGCAGGAAAGTCTTCTAGTGAATGACATGAAGTATCCTCATATTGTCCATATAGAACAAGGAGTAACTGAAGACGCAAATAGCAAAGGGTCGTATGCTGTTGGATTGCAAGTTATGGACTTGGAAGGTGTGGATTACGCTCTTTTATGATATCTTCATGAGTCAGTATTAATTCGTTCAAAATTTGTGTGTGCGTGTAGAGGAGATGATAAGAGGTCTGAACCAAGTATGTTGGGAGCGCATCGATGTTAGCTTTCACAAAAGCAGACAGCGATATGTTGCGCATAATACCATCCAGGTAAGGAAGCCTACTCACTGTCATCAATTCTGTTATTGTTATAGGCCACTTCTGTTCTTCGTATCATCAATTCTGATTGAAAAAAATAAAGGATTTCTGTATATGACATGTTAAGAAATGAATGAGGTTCAACCTAATTAATTTGTGGAAAACACAGGTGAAGAGCTACTGGTTAAATTCGGACGGTGCGGATGTGGTTCAACACATGATAGATAACTTCCTTCTCTAGCAACAACCACGCACCATGTATATGTATATTTTCTTTCTTTCTTTCTTTCTTTTTAAAAAAAAATTACATCAACTTTAATATTTGAACTTCAGTTTCACATTTCAAAGTGAAAATTGTATCCCTTTCTGGAAATCGAAAAATGCAGAAATTGGGTTTGTGAGAACATTATTAGCAACTTTGTCTTTGTCTATTTAATCTGTCATTTCAGCTTTTCCTTCCTTCCTTTTTTTTTTTTTTTTTTTAATAATATTAGCTGGTAAGGTCACAGGTGATATACCTAGTAAACTTGGTTTAATGTTCAGCTATATCCCATTGTAATTGATGTGTTTTAAGATCAATTTGATCATTAATTAATTGCTTGTGATATGATTGGTGGAATGATCTCTTCACCCTGCCATGTAAATTCAAATATTCACATTAACTTAGGAAATCCATGAGACTCATGGTTATCTAAACTAAGGCTACAGACATCAGTGACTCAAACATTGGGTTATACAATAAAAAAATAATAAAAACAATTAATAAAAGAAAAAAATGTGAAAAATACCTTGACTTGAGTTGCTCTGCAGAACTCCTGCCAACTTGTGCCACGCATCTCTCTCATTTGCATAATGTACATGTGTCATCTATTAATTGGGTGCACTTAATTTTTAAATAAAATTTAAAATCTATATACTTTAATAATTATGTATATATATATATATATGCACCAAAATTCATAAATAGAAATTTTGTATAAATACAACTTTTATCTATATATATATATATGCACCAAAATTTTTATTTTGTATTAATTTGATGTAATTTTAATATGTCAAATAATTATGACTTTTTCCTGCACTTAACATAATTTATGAAGATAGTCTTAGTACATAATAGTTTATTTTTATATTTATGGTTTGATATTTTTCAATTTTTATATTATATTAGAAGATATAAATTAATATTTTAATTAAAATATTAGGTTGAGTTGGATCACTGATGGGAGAGATAAATAATATTAGGTTATAAGTAGTATAATTGATGAAAGTGAAATGAATATTTTATTAAATAATCGGGTCAAGACAGGTCACTCATAAGAATAGCCTAATAAACAAATCACCAAATCATAAAATAACTTAAATAGATAAAAGCAAACTAAATTCAAGTTTGGAGCTTGCATTGTCATCAATTTATAATTCGACAATTATTTATGAGGAGTTTTTTTTTTTTAAAAGAAAACTCAAAGAGCTTTAGTGTGGGAAGTGATTGCTCGAAAAATTATTAGACTATTATAGCACAGTGACCAAATAAATTTATAGTAATTCAGAGATTGTTGAACCGAAGAGAAAAGTATAACGAAAATATCTCATATACTGAACACAGTTTATCAATTTTTGTTTGGGAAAATCCAAATTCAAAGGGGTTTTGGAAATACTTTTTTTCAAATAAATGAAAACACAGATCCTAGGGAATTTTACCAATCTCATTAACATGCAAAAAAACCAAATAATTCAAACCTAGAAAAGAACATATGGTGGAAAATCTATTAAAAATGAATTAATTCCATGGTCGGACAATCAAAACTAGATTACTAATGAGTGATTATCTCCTATAGGTCTAAAAACACCAATTAGTCAATCTCAATAAATATGAGATTTAATCCTACAATTGATTTCTTCTTGGTCGGACAGAAAAGCAGTTATATCAAACACTTTTTTCCTATTATTAATTTTCACCTCTCGATCCTTTAATTAATAATTAAAATCTATTCCAATTTTTATCTCTCGACCCTTTAATTGAAAATAAATTAAAAAATAAATCAAAGAGTTTAAACAAATTTAGAGTTTGAATACTTAAATCAAAACATGTATACAGATGGAGAAACTCTAGAACCTGTTAAAGTTTCTAGCAATTGTTGAGGTTTGAATATATCGGATACGGAGTCTCGGGAACTATATACGAATATTTCAGGACATAGATAAAAATAAAGTAATGCCGAATTAACAAAATATGCATAACGTGATCAATAATGCGAATAACCGTAAGAAATTGATACAAAGAGGACGAGTTCCTTCAACGAGATTCAACAATGATAAGATCACACTTCTATTCCGTGTTTTTACAACAGTTCGAGCTATGTGTATAGTGCCTATGAGAGTTAGATGCCGCGAATCGGCGTAAAATGGGGGTATTTATAGGGGTTAGTGATCTAGGGTTTCTTCTAGGGCTTCAGTGAACCTCGCCAGGATGTTTGGTGGTGACGTCCGGGTAGGGGTAAACATTCGGTTTTTCGGTTCGGTTTCTGCCTAAAAAAAACCGAACCGAAAAACCGAATTTTTTTCGTAACCGAACCGAACAGGAAAAAAAACCGAACCGAAATTCCTGTTCGGTTTTCGGTTTTATGTCGGTTTTTCGGTTAAACCGAAATTTTAATTAAAAAAAATACAAAATCTGAAAAAATTAAAAAATGCACATAAAAAAATAAAAAATAATTTTTTAGCAATTAAATATATATATATATATATAAATAATATATTAATATTATATATATATATATATATAATTTCGATTAAATATTAAAGTTAAGTATAGTTAAATATATTTATATATATATTATATTAAAGTTTAAGTATAATTAAATATATATATATATATATATATATAAATAATATATTAATATTATATATATAATTTCGGTTTTTCGGTTAATTCAGTTCGGAAAATACAAAAACCGAAAACCGAATTATTTAAAAAATCGTAACCGAACCGAACCGAAGACCGAAATAACCGAATCGAAATAACCGAAATTTATTCGGTTTGGTTCAATTTTTGGTTTTTTTGGTTTTTTGCTCACCCCTACGTCCGGGATTATCGGAGTTGTTGAGCTGAAAACGGTTGGTCCTCCCTGAGAACTCCGCGAGCTTATCTTTATCTGCTCGCCACTCTCTTTTGGCCGTTAGGTGACCGTTGGGCCGTTCGATATGCGCCTGTCAAGCTGTCCCTTTAGCAATCGGATTGCTTTGCTTGCTTATCAGAATGCTTTTCGTCGGACTGCTCTTAATCGAACTATTCTGCTACTTTCGCACGGGCCAATCTTCTTGCTGGGCCTGCACAAAAAAGGTTAATCGGGTCGCGCGCTAGGCCCCTAAGTGGGCCGGTTGAGTTCGAGCCCAACACCTAGCATATTAAAATAAGATATTGGAACAAAAAGTAAAGACTGCATTTAAAAAAAAAAACTTACTGAAAAATAAAGTATAGAAAATTAAAGGTTTGTTTGGAAACTTGAAAATTAAAAAAACTACGATATTAAAGACTGGATACTGAATTAAACCTAAGACATGAGTTTATATAGTAGTAGGGTCAAGCCTTGAGGTCTTGGACTTCAAGGATAGGATGGATATGAAAATATCTTCTCAAAATTCGCCCAAAATCTCGTCAAACACGTTTTCAGCCTCAAATAGCTTCGCGTTGACCGACGTAAGATTGCGTCGGTCGACATGCCTCCTTCTACGTTGAGCAGACTTGATCGACTTCGACACCCGTCGACTGCAGGTCTACGTAGAAATTCTCCTTCAAATCCCTCATCTTTCACACACGCGTCAATCGACACAGAGACCTTTTGAGGCGAAATTCTTAGTTTTTTCATCAATTTTTCCCTTTTTCGATATAGTTTCCTGCAAAATCAACCATCACAAGCATAATGCCTACTAAAACATACTCATGCTCAATTATTGAACTTAAATAACTAAAAATGTATAAAAGAAATAAGAAAATAATGCGATAAGTGAGTGTCAATGCGAGGTTATCATGAAGCAATATTATTAAACCTGGGCGTCATTTGTAAAAGAATTTTATGGGTTCAGAAAATAAAAAAGCGTCAATAAAGTTTGATAAACTTGTTGATGATTATTTCACATCATCCTTGTACAAGTTATAATGCTGATAGGGGTGTAAATGAACCAAACTGTTTGTGAGGTATTCGGATCTCGACTCGATAAAAGCTAGTTCAAGTTCGTTTAGTAAAGCTAGTTTATTAAATGAACTAAACTTGAGCATCATAGTATTCGAATTGTGAGCTCGTGAGATAGCTCGTTAGCTAAAATTAATAAGAAATATATTATAATTATTTTTTTAAAAAATAATATTTTCATAATTTAAAAGTAATAATAATGATAAATATTTATAATAATAAAAAATACTCCCTCCGTCCCGAGTTATTAGTCCCATTTGCTTTTGGCACAGTTACCAATGTTTGTGAGTGTAGTGGAATTAATATTTTATTGGTGTGAGGAGATTTTTTTCCATTTTAGGAAATGTGACTAATAAGTTGGGACGGACGAAAAAGAAATATGAGACTAATAACTCGGGACGGAGGGAGTATAAAATTTGAGCATAAATATGATATTATTTTTGAAATAAATAACATTTTTTCAAAATAATAATGAAAATTTTAAATATATTCTAAATTTAGAAAGTTCGTTTAAGCTCAATAAAGTTCGTGAACATGAAAGTATTCGATAAAAAAGCTCGAAGCTCGACTCAAAACTAAATGAGTCAAACTTGAGTACGACACTACTCGACTCGACTCGATTCGATTACACCCTTATTATGGACAATGATTAGGCTATCAGTATGACTTACGCTAATTGTTTACCTCATGATTCTCATTATCTATTCAATTATCTGATTATCTCCGTAAATACTACTCCCTCCGTCCCGAGTTATTAGTCTCATATTCCTTTTTCGTCCGTCCCAACTTATTAGTCTCATTTCCTAAAATGGAAAAAAATCTTCTCACACCAATAAAATATTAATTCTACTACACTCATAAACATTGGCAACTGTGCCAAAAGCAAATGAGACTAATAACTCGGGACGGAGGGTGTAACTTTTTGTAAGGTAAAAGTAAATACTCCACTTAACTTTTGCAAGCAACGGGATACCTATTATGCCCTCACAATCACTGCAAAACTCGTTTAACACGAAGGGCCAAAATTGGGAAGATAAAGGCTTCTATCATCTCAAGTCAACATCATCAAATTGTATAAATCCTGTTGTATCAAGAATTTACCCTACGAAATTAGCCCAGATTATTGCTTTTCCCTTGTATAAATTCGCACTACCCCACGGCATTTTTGTTTTTTGTTTTATAGTCGTCGTCTTTATCGGTAAGTTTTCATCAATTTTCTTCTTTACAAATTGTAGGGTTTTAAGGTTTGTTTTGATGAATAATTAAACTGATTTTGTGTTTGATGATTTTTTTTAATTTAAAAATATTCAGACTTCGATGGTTCGCTTACTG
>JAPKLW010001482.1:112923-160858 GCA_026898455.1 Plectranthus barbatus
CTCGATTATTATTTCATTTCAAATGTTAAGTTGTAAGTCAGAATATATCCCCGTCGCGCTCCCATAAATCGGGGAAGTAAATTGGGGGCGTGACAATTGAAGCGTAATAATAACTATTCATATTAATCATGAATTAAACACCATTAGTTATATTTTCTTGGCAAGTATTTATTTAATTGGCGAGCTAGGTTGTTGCTTCAATTTGTAGGGTGAGCTCAACGTACATATATAGATGGCCAACCCTAAAATGTAGGAATAAAATAATAATATGGTTTACCTCTCTACAAATCTATACCAGTCCGGACAGAGATATATAAATCAGCTATATGTCCCTATATTATTAATATATAATATGGGTTTTTAATGTTGTAATGAGATCCTTTAATTTACTCTGCTTCCTTATAATAATTTCTTAATTTTTATTTAATATACATTTTTTAAATTTTTATTTATTACTTTAAAGTTCAAAGTAGATTTTATATGTAAGTTCAATGTGGGACTCATCCCACCAAATTGAAGGGTACACTAATTTTTGGTGTTCGACTTTTATTATTTAATTATTAAAACTGATTAACACACAATTAGAAATTATAATAAAGATTTGGCCTAAACTCGTTAAATTAGCTAAATCAAATTAATTTGGTTGGTTTGAGACAATTTTAGCCAATTAATTTTAAAAACTCCAAATTAAATGATATTGTTTTAACTAATTGTTAAAATTATGAAACTAATCATTTTGATCGAACTATCATATATAAAACATTATTTCAAAAAATAATATTGGTTGAGTTTATTTTGCATCATTCATCATATAACATATAATTTGAACTATTTAAATTAGTCAAATTAAACTATTTTAATACTATAGATGGTTTAGTTTATGAAAATTTTAAACTGAATATATTGACCGGACTAATATTTTACTCTTTAAAATCGGCTAAAGTGAACTGCGCATATCCTTAATAATAATATTAGTATGAAAATAGATTAATATGATAGTAACGAGAGAATTTGATTTACCAATGCATCCTATATATTTATTTTTCCTTTTTCCATAATTAATCTACAATCAGCTATTGAAGATTGTGCTCGGTTATGTATTTATGAAAAGGTTGTAACATAAAAAATTATCAGTTATTGATGGGGTCCGAGTCACCACCCAAACCCAATATCAATCAAACAAAATATAGTAATTATTTGATTAACTAACATAGGTGTGCGTGTCTACCAAATCTCCCCATTTTTATTGGACAAAAAATGCTTTAGGTTGTTGAATATGTATAGACAATAATCTTTCCCCGCTTAGTTTGACTCATAAAATTAATAATCTATGATTTGATCCTCATCTTGAATGACAATAATTCATTAATTATTGACGCCTTAACTAGCTAGATTCTATAAATTATATGGATCCATCACGTCCATAATCATATGCAACACTTAGCTAGCTTTCTAATTATCATTTCTTCTTATTTTTCTATTATATCTTAGTTTTTTGCATAAAGATTTCCATCATATTATATATTCCATTATTGTCAATACATATTGTTGAGGTTCGTTTCGTACGGATACGAGGCCCAAAAAACTCGAGATCTGAGTGAAGCAGGGGACAACGATAAACAAGATACAAATAGAATCGAAATAATGAAAGAGTAGCAGATAAGCATATAATATGATAAACACAATATAACATAACAAGAAACTTATTCCAAGGTTACAGAGTGCTCAATCGAACTTCAACCGCCACAGCGTCGAGCTCGATGAATGATTGTGTAAAATGGCTAGAAATAAGTCAAGCATACAGATAAAAACTAAGGGAGAGATAGATGTCGAAATCCGGCTTACAAAGGACTATTTATAGGAATTTAGGAGGCGCTAGGGTTTCCTGAATTCTTATCGAGGTTGTTGAGAAGCGACTTTCGGCTTTATCGGGGCTGCTGCATCGTCTCTATCTCCAAGGACCTCCGGGATATTCGTGAGCTTATCCTTTTATCTTTTTTTACCGTTGAGCGGCTCGTTGGAAATAAATCTCTTCGAGTTATTCTTCTGAGATGAGGTCTCTCCTTTTATTGAGCTATATCCAATTCGCTAACCTCGATCGAACTATTTTTTGCGAACTTCTGCTTACTTGTGAATCATCTCTAATTTTGCCGGTCGTGGCCGGCCTGCTATTTGGCCTAAGTGGGCCTCCTTAGCAGGCTTCGTTTAGTCATACCCAACACATATTACGATATTTAACAATTAAATGTACCAATATGTTTTATACTAAAGGATTCCTTCATTTATTGTATATGTTTAATTTTATTGAGTATATTAATCTTCTCATTATTTTGTTAATTATATAAAGAAACGTTGAACTTGAGTAATATTGAGTTAAGCTTCGGATTTTTTGTAAAGAATTTAAATTTTACCTTAATCAAACTTCAGTTACGTCTAAGCGAATTATTTAAAATTAAATTATATTTAAAATAACGATTTAAATAAAATCTATTTTTAAAAGTGTACGTTGTTTATGCTAAATTAACCGTGTAAGTCGTAAAGCATTTGATTAATAAAGTCTTCTTAACAATCTGTCATGCATCATCAATTAAATTGGAGATATTTTAGTATTTATTTTGAATATTTGCTTACAAACTCAAGCCTCATATTTTTTTTCCATAAAATGAAGATGATGTTGCAGGTTTAAGTTAATTTTTATTATTTCAATTTAAACTTTAAATGGGGCTACAAGGATAACATTATAAAATTATATTATAATTTAAATTCTTATTTTTTTTAAAGTAATTGCGTTTAGAAAAAACGTGACACCCTTAATAAATAGTATTTAAGTTTGACGTAACAGTGAAGTTAAATGCAAGTTATAATTTGCGAAATCAACTCGATTTAGTTACATTTTTAATTAGTTTAAAAAATAAAATAAAACAAAATAAAAGTAGGGTGTGAATATGAGTGAAATATTAGATGCGGTGCGTGGAGTAGACTGAATTAGCATTGAACGTCCATGCCACTCATGGGCTCCGAATAAATGCTAATGGGCTTGAATTAATTTGGACTCACATTATTTAATTCATTTGCTTATTGTATATCTATTTGTACACTTAAATTATTATTTAGGCTTTAATCGAATTGAGTTAAGTGGTATTTTAGTTAGATTTAATTTTATTTAACATTAAATTGGACTTTGGGTTTTTCTTAATAGATACTTTTTTAAGTTCACAAATTTAATCGAAATGTAATATCGAGTCTAAATATATTTTTTTTAATTTAGATTATATTTTAAAATATTGATTTTTTTTTAAAAAACAAAATATTTCCTTCTAAAAAAAATATTATTTTTAAACTCAAACTCAATTTTTTCTTATAACTATAAATGTTTATCATACTTGTTATTTGTACGATATGAAAATAGTAATTTTATAAAGTTAATAATTTTATTTATCTTCTTAGTTTTAACTAACTAGCTTGTTCCATGTACTCACACGTCAATAAAGCTCTAGCTTGGAATGTTTACTAAGCGAACTCAAATGAATTTTAATGAATTAAGATCTGAATAGCATATAAATAATTTAATTTATTCATGGTTGTAATTTTTAAGGTTTTTTTAGATAAAAAAAATTAATCAAAACGACATCACAAAATATAACACAAGTCCATAATCAGTCAAAAAATGAAATCGAAATTTAGAAAGTATGATAAGAAAGTTGGAAAGATAAAGACTTTATAAAAGGAATCACGCGGGAGAAATATAATCCAATGCTAATAAAAGGAAAAAGATAATGGGGGGAAGTGGGGCCTCGAAAATCCAGAAACTTCTTTAACCATCCATCGAAGCATGTGAGATCATATCCAGTGTGCCGTATATCATCGAGCATTGCGGGTCCCACCTTTTCTTCGCACTACCCAAAATGTCCTTCCAGTCCTTTTTGGGGATATGTCGGTCAACGCCCATACTCACCTGCCAAACGCTGATTCTTTCTGCACTCCCATCCCTTCTACTTACCCAATTTTCCTAAGGGTATTCTTGACATTCCCCTTTCCCACGGAAAAATTAATACTCCCTCATCCAACTTCAGTACTTCACATTCCTATTTCTCTTTTATCTCCATTAGATTAATCTTATTTTTTAAAATTTTAAAAAAAAATTCTAACATCAATAAAATATTAATTATACTACACTCATAAATATTGATTATTGTGTCGGGTCAAAATTGAACTAATGACCCGGAAGAAGGGAGTAATTCTTTTCAATCTTAACTTAGACTACCTCTAACACAATTAAATCATCCAATCACTTTAATATTTAATTAATTTATCTCAATATCATCTCGACCCAATCACAATAATTTTATATTCTTTATCAGCAACCACCCAACCATTCAATCACAATATTATATAAATTTTTTATTTCATTTTATTTTTAATATTAAAATTAATAATTTAAATTAAAATAATAAAAGTTATAAAAATTATAAATTATAAAATACAATATGATATAGTATATATATATATATATTAATTTTTAAAATAAAAAATATATATTAAAATTAGTCTCTATTTGTAGAAATGAAAAATTAAGAGTTTTGATATACTTTTTATTTATTTTTATTTCATTATTTGATAAATAAATCAATAGAACAAGAAAGAAAATAAATGAAAATAGTGGTGGAGCCGAGGGGACATTTAGATGAAATGTTCATTTTTTTTTTTGCTTATGTGGAGGCAGACCTTGGAGTAAAAGGTATACGTTAGCAGTTAGAAGTGTTCTTAGTTATTGTATTATAAAAATTGTATTTTTGGAAATTAAGTTGCAATTTAAATTGGTGTTGGGTCAATTTTGAGTCTAGACTTATGTTAGATTGTAAAATTCGTTATAAATTTGGTTCGGGCTTAATGTGTAGACGACTTAAGGGCTAATGCAGTTTATCTTATTTTCAAATTTTTTTATTTTATTTGAATACCACGTTTGAGTTTTCTAAACCTAACATTTAAATTAACTTAGCTTTACCTTCTTTTTTCAGCACTCAACATTAATATATATCTTAGGTCCCGCAAAATTTTGTAAGAATGATTTGAAACTAAAAAAAAAATTGGGGATTAGTTAGTTAAAAGTAAATTATGTCCATAAAACAATCAGTTTAATTAGTTGATAAAAGAGGCGATGTCATACATTAAATCCTATAAATTGGGATTCCAACAATAATATTCAAATGATATGAGGTATCTTAAAATACCTTTTTTTTTCAAAGAAAGGTAACAACAAATGAAAGATTTTGGATTTTGGAACTACTATAATCAGAACTTAGGAGAGTAGAGATATTTTCTTAGTAGAGTTGTAATCAATTAAATATCACAAAACAATCCCTACGACTTGGCCAGCTGAGTTTTTGTTATCATTTGTCCGAAACATATAATATCTATGTATGGGTTTGAAATGCTTCATATTTTGGATTCTCTTTTTATAATATCTATATATATATATAAAGGTGTAATCATATCATAAGTAACTACTAGATGGGAGAAGAGAATAAATCGTGTCCTTTCATTTGATGAAATAAGTGGTCCAGATTGATTCTTAAAATTTGAAATTTAATTTTTATTTTTATTTTAAATTATAATTAAGGCCATTTAGGTAAGTTAAACATGAGGGACCACAATAAATTTCATAATCTCTTTTTTATCTCACACACGTGTTTTGCTTCTACATATTCTCTAGCTCTCAACTAATTTCTTTATAAAACTTTAAATAATCATATCTCATTCAATTTAAATTATTTTTCCAGGTACAATATACCAAATTAAAGATAATTTAATTATCTTTCAAACGAAATCACTATTGCATATGTTTCAAATAAGATAATCGTAGCAAAAATAAGATACTGCAACTATACAGACGTATATAATGCATATTTACAAGCTTATATAATGCAACTTACATCTGAAAAAAATCTATATTCTGCAGAAATTTGATAGCCCCCATCAAACATAATGCAACTAAACTGACCTATATAATGCAAATATACAGGCTTATAAAATGCAACTTAAAGGTGGTCTGATGAATTTAAATTATTGACAAACGAAATAGTAATGAACGAAACAGAGCATGAAATTCAAATATTTCATACAACCACCTACTAACAACCAAACACTCAATTGTATTACAACTTCTATTTCCTCTGCTAGCTCATACTCGTCGTCTCTTTGAGAAAAACCTGCAAAAGTGCATTATTTAGGCCTACAGATTTGCATGACTATTTATGAGGTAATTGATATTTTGACAAAAAAAAATAAATTTTGATTTAAGTTGCATTATATAAGCCTGTATATTTGCATTATATAGACCGACTCATTTGCATTATGTTTGATAGGGCTATCAGATTTTTGCAAACATATGCAATATGGATTTCGTTTGAAAGATAATAAAACGATCTTTAATTTGATATATGACACGCAAAAAAATAATTTAAATTGAGTGAGCTATGATTATTTAAAGTTCTATAGCAATGTTGGAGGTGAGAGAATAAAGCTAATAACAAATAAACGTGTCTTTATAATGAGAAAATAAATTATGATTTTTTTGTAAGATAAGATGTGGTTCTCTCATATTTAGAAAAAATTTAATACTCCCTCCGTCCCATGCCAATTGGCAAGTTTCTTTTCGGCACGGAAATTAAGAGTTGTAAGTGTAAAATGAGTTAGTGGAATTAATATTTTATTGTTGAATGTGAAAAAGTTGCCATTTTTAGAAATGTGACAATTTGGTAAGTGTGTCAATTGGAGTAGGACGGAGGGAGTAATATTTAAGATGTGGTCCCCTAAAATCAGGGGATTTGAATTTAATTCAAGATATTTTTGAGTGCATTATGTCATTAATGTCCTTACTATGCAACTAAATTTAGGTCGCTGATGCAATTTTATAATTTTGGGCTAAAATTAAATATCAACCGTCCGCAGGCCTCATTAGATGGACTGGATTCATTCTCTTCTCTCATATAAGGGACCACTTGTGAGATTAACACAACCCTATATATATATATATATATATATAGTAGCGTTCAAATCTGAACCATATATTGTGAATGAACAGTGTCTTTATATCTAGCCGTCCGTTTTTTGAATCTAATGGATGCAATTTTGACATGTGGCATTTAATTAATATTTTTTAAATTGCCAAAGGCTTGATTGGTAGATTTAAAAGTATAATATATAGTATCTTTCATTAGTTTGGTAATTTCCTATTTTCATGCAATCAACCAAAGATATTATATCTTTTTTTTGTTTTGATATTTTCATTGATAGTATCATTTTTTTTCAGCCATTGTTATCGTCCTCGTTCAACATTAACGTTCCTGTAATTTTTTCATTTGCAATACAAAAATTATTATTTTTGCCGAGTCAGTTCAGTTTTTATGGATTGTAGCAGCGATGAATCTCAAGATTTTTTATATTTTCCTTGACAGTATCGTTTTTTTCAGCCATTGTTATCGTCCTCGTTCAACATTAACGTTCCTGTGATTTTTATTTGCAATTCAAAATTATTTTTTGCCAACCCAGTTAGTATTATGTTTTGTAGCTGCGATGAATCTCAAGGTTTTTTTCATTTTTCTGAAAATATATGTTTTGTGTGTTTTATTTTTTCATTGTATTGCATGTAGTCGTTTTGTGTTTATTCTCTTATATTGTTCGTTTCTTATTTCTTTGTAAATCTGATTTAGTCATTTACTTGGTATTAAGGTTATTTTTAATATTGTTGATATATGTCATTAAATAACTTTAATTATATTCATTGTTTATAGACCTTTTAATCAATCATTTGTATTTAAGATCTTTTTTTAAATAATATACACGTGTTTATCATTTGATGCTATATGTGCGTCTACTGTGTTAATTTGTTGTTTTTTAAATTTAATTATAAATTTTGTGTTCTTTGTGATACATTTTATTCAATGCTTGTTTTATTGTCATGAGTTTTTTAGTTTATTTTTTATGTTATTATTATCATGCAATATTATTTTTTTGTATGTTTTTATTATTATTGATCATTTGCAATACTTTATTTTCAGTTCTGTTTGCTCTTATCTGCAATGATGCTATGAAGCCATATGTGGGCAAATCTTTTAATACATTGGAAAATGCAATGCGGTTTTATGAAGAGTATGCGACAGAAGTTGGTTTGGACTGGTTCAAGATCATGTACCAACACAGGGATTCTTGGGTTCCTGCTTATTTTCGAGATTTTAAGATGGGTGGTGTCATGAGGACTACTTCGATTTCTGAATCAGAGAATAATTTCTTCAAAAGGTACACCAAATTGCGTTCAAACTTAATTGAGTTAATTATGGGGTTTAATCAATTTCTTCAATTTTAATCAATTCACTATATCTATTGTAATTGTGGTATATCATACAATAATACTTACTTTGTCTAGCAATCCTTGATCGTCCATCACCGTGCCTTCATCTTCTTGAACATCCGGTATCTTTGTAGTGGATTCCTATCAATAAAAAAACTGTTAATATAGAATCATACACTAAAATATTTAAATAGATTCTTATAGTTACCAGAATATCATCATTATGAACGTCAGCCTGCATCAACCCGATATCCAAACTTGGAAGATCTCCTTCTGAAGTGATGTCTGTTCGTTCATCAAGTAACGCATACATCTTATTCAGAATGATAGTCCAATTGGGTTTGGTAAATCCACTGTCCGCCATGCTTTTTTCCAAAGCCCTTGCAACTTCTTCACTACTTCCAAAGCTGAGCTTAGCTACTCCCATCATGCCCTTGACAATATCCATTGGTATCTAAAAACATTTTGTGTCCTTAATAAACATCTGAGTATGTTTTATCATTCTCACAATCTTTGAAATTTTATCTGTCATCTCGTTGCACGCAATAAAGAACTTGTTAACAGTATCCAACACAACTTTTTCTGTGGGACCTTCTCCTTTCTTTTCCAGTTTATCATGATAGGTATTCTCCAGCAACAACAACTCTTTGCAGCTCAACCCTTCAATACTCACCTTTTCTTCAATGTGTCCCTTTCCGAAGACTTCCAATTTATCCTCATCCTCCTGTCTTCTCCTTAATAAAAATCCAGTCCATACTTTTATTATTGGGAAACATCTCTCAATTGTTCTCACACAATGTACAACTCGGTCTACATAAAATGTCTGCTCACAAAAGAACAAAACAATATATCATTAAAAATTATATAAAAAACATATATTTAGTTTTAAATGAAAATGATAATTAAAGTAGACTAACCATTAAGAAAAGCAGCGGTCCTGTGAAGCAAGTTTTGGTGTTCGATGACCAAGTCTTGTGAGACTGAACCAAGATGGTCAACAAGTATGCACACCAATTGTACTCGGCAATTTCACATGTCGTTCAGATAGTCCAAAATCTTCAGCTTGACATATTCGCCGACCGGAGTCTCTATTATGTATGTCTCAACAAGCTTCATGAAATATCTCTTAAAAGTGTCAGACCCATCTTCGTCTTGCATTATCACTTTTATAATATCCAAAGGCAGCAAAAAGTATTTTTCTTTCCTGGTTTTTTCTGCTATCCCATTTATTATATCGTAACTATCCTGTCTTCCTTTCCTTTGCATCATTGTTTTCCCCTTTGGAATTCCTGAAGTTAAATAAACATCTTCTGGACTAATGTGTAACCTCCTATTGTCATGAAATACTATGCTACATGTCACTGGTTCGAAGTTCTCAAGCAACCAAATAGCCAGTTTCGTTGGTATCTCCTTAATATTAAGACATCCTAAACCACCAAACCCCATTTCATTTACTAACTTTATCTGGTTATCATTAAATTGACTCATCTCCTTTATCAATGTTTCAGGATTCCTTTTCGAAAATAACTCCCTGCGCGGATTGTTGTTGTCACGCCCCAGCCTCCACGAGAGGAGCCGGTCCACTGAGGCGAGACTAGTGAAATAAAAATTGATTATCAAATGAATTAACAACATAGAATGTAGGCCAATTTCAACAAAGCCTGGTATCAACTAGAATCAGATCAACGAGAAGAATAACATATACGAGGCTAAACTATACATTCAGCAGATCAAAAGAGTATTGTCAAATCAAAAGAGTATTGCTTTCAGATATAAACAAAAGTGTACACAATACTCCAACCATAATTTACAACATATACATAAAGACCGGTAACAGAGTGCGCAAAAGGATCATAACAGAGAACATATATGGAGATGTGTAATCTGGATTATATTACATTCTTTACAAACAAAAGTTTAGCTCAGCTCAGCTGCCTCCATCTTCGCTCTACTCAACCTGCATGTTTAGAAATACACACAGGGCTGAGTACATTATACCCAGTGGACACATTGCCAAATCATACATATATAAGACTGACATGCCATCTCACACAGCAACACGTGAGCTTTTACTTTAAAACAAACTCATATGTTACAAAACATTTCCTCATAACTGCGCAGTTTAACTCAACCCATACATTCACTATCTGTTTAAAGGGTGTGATCAGGAAGCAGGCCTACTTCCATGACCACGGTGTCCAGACTATTTGGTAAGACCTTTCTCTCACCAGGTCTGGCACCAAGTGCACTAATCTCGGCTCTCGTAGAGTCATCGAGATCCGATCGTTCCTATTACCTTAACATTCGAAATGTTTAAGGCTCTGGCCGTATTCCCCGGCTCAGATTTCTACATACTCTCTGACCGCCTTTCCGGTTCAGAGGACAGATAGGAAATGCAGAAAATATTTAGGCATGCTCAATCATTTGAAAACAAAACACATTTCATTTCATAAACAATTTGAAATCACATTTTTATTTGTAGTAAGAAAGCCCACCTCAGTTTTACGGCCGGCTAAGTGATAATTACTTTTCGTTTATTGTCCTTGATTCCCGTCACCTTCAATAATTATGTATATATTAATCACAATTACTCTAATTAAGCATAACCATAACAATATATTTTATGTCTTCATGAATTAAATAAGAATATTGATTGTAGTTCTAATAATAATATTGATTATGCTTATTGACGTTGAGTTTATAATTATGCTTAATGTATCAATTTCGTTCTTTATTGATATGGAATATACTAGAATAACGCATTTAGACCTGTTGTGTATCTCCAGTGGGTTATTAACCTTGGTTCATGAAATATAGTTTTTACATAATGCAGATAAAATATAACTTTTATCAAGCTATTACACATAAAGAGTTTGACCAAAACAAAAATTAAACAACCTTGCGTCATCTAAAAATTAACTCATTACTACACCAAAACCTAAATAAATCTCTTCGATTCAATTTTCAGTTAAAAGAATATCTATTTATGTGTGTTAGATCATAGCATACCTAAATTTGTTTGCATGTTCTTCTGATTTCTGCGAAAATTAAAATATATAGAATCGATTAAAATGCTAAATCATAAATAATAATGAAATTTAGAGCAAAAATTAACCTTTCATGTAGGATTTGAATTAATATCGTCCTATCTTCTTCCCGATTTTTGCTTCGATGTTTCCTCCTTGCTGAATGTTTCTATCCCTCTAATTCTTTCATTTTCTTTTACTTCTCTTATTAGATTTTATGAACTTGTATATGTAGTATTTTAATATACTATTTATTTGTGGATGGGGTCATGATTTAAAAAGATTGGGTGCATGTGTGCCACACGGCACTTTAGTGTCAAATTCCTTCTTTTTTTTATTTCTTTTTGTTTATATGTTATTGTAGCTATTATCCTAAATATTTATGTATATTTTATTATTATTGTTTTCATATGTTTTCATCTATACGCATACACAATTTATTTTCATCGCGAACCACATTATTTTCTTATAAATTTTATTTTATCTTTTTAAATTTAGTTTAAACTTTTTTTTATAGTTTCTGTAAATATTCAAATACATAGAATTCATTAAACTATAATAATAATAATAATAATAAGATTGAGGAATTAACCTTCACGAACTATCAGTTTCTTCCTTTCTTTCTTTTCGACAGCTTCTAGTCTCCTCTTCCTTTAATTTTTTTCTTCTTCTTATATTTTTTTTCACTATCTGAGTTTGTTTTCACGCGTCCCTATTTTTGTTTAAATGATTGAACCCTTAAATTTTATTTTCATTTTCTTTTAATGATGATAATGCAATAAATTTTTGCATGTTTGTCACTTGGCCTTTTAATTTCAAACATCTATCCTCATTGTTTTGCTAAAATATTATATTAATTAAATATTTTACCTCATTATTACATTATTTCGGTTTCCTATGTATACGCATACCTATTTTTATTATTTTTTTTTATATATGTATAATCTTATTGAACTTTTTATAAAAACTCGTTAGTTATATATTCTTTTTATATTTCATAATATCTTGACCTTCTAGTTTAATTAATAAATATTAATAAATAGTAAAAGTTACAAACTAACATGAAACCTATATATTTAATTTGCAAGGTTATCACATTACCTCTACCTTAAAAGAAATTTCGTCCCGAAATTTCATTAAGTCTCGAATAATTCGAGATACTTCTCCCTCATTCTACTTTCCAGTTCCCATGTCACTTCTTCTTGGTTATGATTTCTCCAGAGGATCTTTACTAATGAAATCTCCTTATTTTTTTAATTTTTGTACTTTTCTATCTAAGATTGCCTCTGGTTTCTCTTCGTAATGTAAAGTAGAGTCTAGCTCAACTTCTTCCTCGTGTATCACGTGTTTTAGATCAAACATGTATTTTCTTAATTGAGAAACATGGAAGACATTATGAACGTTTCCCATATTTGGTGCCAGTGCTAGACGACAAGCCACAGAACCAAATCGTTCTAGAATCTCATAAGGTCCAATATATCGAGGCTTCCGTTTTCCTCTTGACCCAAATCTGATTACACCCTTTGTTGGAGAAACCTTCAAGAAAACCTTTTCTCCTATTTCAAAATTAAATTCAGTTCGACGTGTATCTGCATAAAATTTTTGTCTACTTTGAGCTTCTTTAATTCTTTCTTTAACCCGTCGCACCACTTCTATCATATCCTCAACTAATTCAGGTCTGAGTATTTTTCGCTCGCCTACTTCATCCCAGTACAACGACGATCGACATTTCCTTCCATATAGTACCTCATATGGGGCCATACCAATAGTTGATTGATAGCTATTGTTATAAGCAAATTCTACTAATCATAACATATTATCCCAACTACGACTTCTTTCAGGTACCATAGATCTTAGCATATCCTCCAATATCTGAATAATTCTCTCAGACTGTCCATCGGTTTGAGGATGAAAAGCGGTACTGAATCTTAACTGTGTACCCAATTCCTTCTGTAGGCTCATCCAAAAGTTGGATGTAAATTTGGTATCTCTATCTGAGGTTATAGTTTTTGGTAACCCATGTAAGCGTATAATCTCTTGAACTTATAGTTAGGCCAATTTATCCGCTCCATATGTTATTCGAATGGGTATAAAGTGAGCGCTTTTTGTTAATCGATCTACAATCACCCATATGGCTGTATTTCCACTTTGAGTTTTAGGTAACCCAACTACAAAATCCATGGTTATGTCCTCCCACTTCCATTCGGGTACCTCCAATGGTTGTAACTTACCATATGGTCGCTGATGCAACGCTTTCACTTGTTGGCAAGTTAAGCATCTTTCTACATATGAAGCAATATCTCGCTTGATTCCCTCCCACCAGAATTGTGTTTTAAGATCTTGATACAATGACAAATAATGATAAACAGTATTGAAACAATGATGGTATTCAAGAGTAATTGTACAATTCTAAACAATGACCCACATGAAAAAATATTTAATAACAATTATACATATTCCTATTAAACAAAGACATTCATTACATACAAACAATGATATACAATGCAAACAAAATAATGTATTTCATTTAATTAATATAAATGAAATATTAAATAAGTAATGTATAATACTAATAATGATACATATTTCATTTAACAATGATTTATCTTTTCATCATTGTTCGTACTGATTCACAAATCGAAAGTTTTGAACCTGTACAACAATAACGAGAGCAAATAATAATGAAGCCCTAGATATATTATAAGTTTTAAAACTAGAAAATGTTTGAAATAGATCATTAAAATTACAATAAACAATGACGGAATACATCAAAAAAATGATTAATGAAATTTTAAATTAACATATCGATTAACCCAGAAAAAAATCGCTGTTCAAAGAAAAAAAAGCTTGAAGTCGTCGCATGGTCAACCATTTTCTTCTTCGGCGCCATTGATTAATCTCTAGTTTCAAACCTTCCAACAAATTTTAAGAAACAAATTATTATAGTTTCCGTAAGATGTACCAGTAAAAAATAAAAAAACGATTTACCGTCGTTGAAAGATAACTTGTAAAGTATGTTTTGCCGCTGCTAATCTGGTTTTTAGAATGACGATTAGTTTGTTTTCGCCGAAAATTTGTTCTCCAAATCAACCAAATCGTCGCCGTCGATGGAGAAAGTGAAAAGTCGCCCTAAAATTCACTCGCTAGTATTCAATGAGGGTGGTAATAGTAAAAAAAGGAAGTTATTGCGAATTTGTGGGTAGGTTAATTATTTTAGGAGTTATTAGATCGTGTGTAATTAATGCACCTATCAAATCGGCAAAAAATCTTTAATTAAAATCCCCACGATTTGAATTTTTATCATTATTGGACATTAATACCCCTTCAATGATAAAAAAAAACAATGAAACAATGATAATTCACGAAATGAAATCTTGAACGTTGGTTTCCAAGATCTACGATCTATAATTGGTCTTAGTTCAATTACATATAGTGGTTCAACCATGAATGCACCCCTATATATATATATATATATATATATGATCATATACTAACTCATTTTCATATGCTAACATGCTAACTAGGAAATGTATTTGCCATGGCTGAAAAATGCATAAGAAAATGCAAATAAATGCATCATTTTTATTGCATAATTCATGCACTGACCATTTTATATCGAAATTGGTGCATCTTTTATCAAAATCTAAATACAATAATATTTTATACGTGGATTTGGTGCATTTTTTAAAAATACATCAATCCTATACAAAAAAATGCTCCTGTGCAGCTGTATTTTTTTTTTCCAAATAATGCATTTTCAGTTCTGGACAGGTGCATTTTATAGTTATTATGTTATTATTTAAAGAGGTGTTATCCTATTATATATATATATATAAATATATATATGAGAATAGATGTTAATGTAAGAAATGAGAATAAATTTTAGTCATTGATTGCACAAGATCTGCGGTCATGCTTTAATAATTTTCATTTTTATTTTATCCTCCTCGTACTTCATTATTACATATTTAAGGATATCTTTGTCATTTAACTTGTTTTAATTATGGTATCTCCCTCAAATAAACCATTTTCTTTTTTGGTTTTCTTCTTTCACGCGATTTGGATCTGTAATTCCTTTTTTTTCGATTTACCATGAGATTTTGATTGTCTTGTTGAATAAGTTTTGATATTTCTCAATATTAATTCGTCTTTGTGTTCGTTTTATCCTCATTAATTCATATATATGATTTTGGCGATCAGATTCTGGTTTTGATTGTTCCTAAGGTTAGATTCAAAGTTTGTGCTTTCTATGTTAACGTTCTCACTGGTTTTCTGATTTGTATATCAGATGTGTTCCAATTGTTTGAAATTTTTGGATGATATTTGTTGATTAAGGTTTCACGAGACTGCTTTTGATATATTGTTTAGAGAGTTTTTGTATTAAATAATTTTAAAAGTCTTTCATTTTTAGCATTGTGTTATTCATTTGTTGTGATATTATGTTCATTATTTTATTTGTTAGCTTCATCAACCTTTTCATTACTTTTTTTATATTGAATCTCATGTTTGGTGATGCGATGTTCGTTTTATTTGTTCTCAGATTCATTTTATACTAAAGTAGTAGAATGTATATATATGTATGTATATAGGCATCTGATCTGGTGAGAATAACCCTTATCGTGAGAAATGAGAATAAATATAGTCCACAGATTTGACAAAATCAACGATACAGATTAAATAAGACATTCAACGAAAAAATGCGGCATTTTATTATTATTTTACTTCATTAAAGGGCAACATGGTCATTCCGAACCAGGGCGCAAAAGTTGCGTTTTGTTCATTTTATCTCAATTGTGGTTCATTATAAAATAAATCCCATTTGAATTTAGATGTTACACGTGACATGCATTTTATATTAGAGATTCTTCATTTTATTTCAGTCATTCTTCATTTTATCTCAAGTGTTGTTCATTATAAAATAAATTCAATGTAATTGTACATCCCCTTAAAAAAATGTGATTGTACATCGTTATTTTGTACAACGAACGAAAATCTGCAACCTAAATTTTATCTGCACCTTACTTCCTTAAATGACAAAATTTCTGCAATTTTTTTTTAAATACCATCATCCAATTCTCTAAATCTTCTCCCTTTGTGAGGCTTCATTGTATCAGTACACTCTAGTATAAATGAATCTGAGAACTGATAAAATAAATATCGCATAACCTAACATAAAATCAATATAAAAAGTAATGAAAAGGTTGATGAAGCTAACAAACAAAATAATGAACATAATATCACAAAAGATGAATAACACAATATTAAAAATGAAAGATGTCCAAAACTGTTTAAAACAAAAACTCTCTAAACGATATATCAAAAGCAGTCTCGTGAAACCATAATCAACAAATATCATCCAAAAATTTCAAACAACTGAAACACATATGATATACAAATCAATAAACCAGAAAGAAATGTGAACATATAAAGCATAAAAACTTCGAATCTAACCTTAAGAACCAATCAAAACCAGAATCTGATCGTCAAAATCATAGTATATATGAATTAATGAGGATAAAACGAACACGAAGACGAATTAATATTAAGAAATATCAAAACTTATTCAACAAGACAATCGAAATCTCACGAAAAATCGAAAAGAAAAGGAATTACAGATCCAAATTGCGTGAAAGAAGGAAACCAAAAGGAAAATCGTTTATTTGAGGGAGATATTATAATTAAAACAGGTTAAATCACAAAGATATCCTTAAATATGTAATAATGAAGTACGAGGAGGATAAAATAAAAACGAAAATTATTAAAGTATGACCGCAGATTTTGTGCAATCAATGGCTAAGATTTATGCTTATTTCTTACATTAACATTTATTCTAATATGATCTAACTTCTCTCTATATAGCATTTCAAAGTATAATTAATATATTAAAAATATTATTTAATATTATATAAATATTATTTATAATTCATGAATATATTATTTATAAATTTTTAGTTTATTCATAGAAAAAAAAATTACACAAGCCATCCCATATATATATTATGACTCTTTATTAACTCTATCTCGAGATACCTAATCGACATTCAATCTGTAAATATCTTTTAATAAGAAGTTTCGTGATCAGTTTTAAATTTACATGTAAAAAAATAATTATGTGCCTGGCATTGAGAAAACAACACTTTCTACTAATGGCAAAAGTTGATTAATTCGAGAAGATAAATGATTAATTGATCCTATTTAGCATCCATTTAATTAGCATATTATACTAATAAATCCAGAGGATATAACTTTGAATCTGTTAATTGGAATGATGCAAATAAAACAAAAGGGTTTCTATTTTTGAAAACAAACCGCGTGGTCCAATCCTGTGCGGCCACTTCTGGCTTATTTTAGGTTTCATTAAAAAAACAAATAAATTCATACAGCACATGATGATGCGATATGATTGATGATTAAACTAATTAAATGCCGGTTTTATATTTTGATTTGGTTTGCTAATTATTAAGCATACGTGTCCATTAAAGAAGGTATTTCCAATTAGTGGTACGGCTCCAATAAAATAACACACCACTTCATTATTCCATTCTACATCTTTGTAAATTTTATTGTGTATCTTGCTGAAATCTAAATGTGTGCACTTCATTTAACAGTGATTTTATGTTTTATATATCAATGAAAACTACATTAATTAAGATTGAATTTTGATCATGATTGTAAAACAAGTTCGAAACGAAAGTGATTAACTGGAAGCATGTCTGAAATTCTCAAAACTAGAGGATCTCTAAATCCAAACGCAGTCTTATTAAAGGAGATAAAGGAAGTTTGGAATTTGGGGCAAAAATAAAAGTTGATAATTCTTTTTCCTAATAAGTTCAAATATTAGTTAACAAACCAAACTCACTCACATTATCAAAGTCTTTAATTGTAATTACAAATAATAATAATAATAATAAAACACTTTTGTGTATTCGTGATGGATAAAATCAATCTAATTTACGCATACAAAAGAATTTTATGGTTTTAATTTATTTATTTTTTTGATCGACTATAGAACTTTTGCCAATAATATGAATGAATAACTGTAAAGAGAGAGAAAGTTGAGTAAAAGCTTAGTTGTGTTGTGTAAAAACTTGTGATCAAATCAAACTCTTTTCTTTACAACTCCAAGACGTTGAAGTTGAAGTTGAAGTTGGGCCGATCCATCCAATGAATTTCATGAACGATTGTGGGCCCTACAGACAATGACAACTACTTGACACAAAATATCGCTTGTGCCCTCTTAACTATTTCAGTGGCTCACACTTCACCCACGTGTCGCCTCGGTACTCGTCAGCGCCCAGATTTCCACTGGCATGAGATCTTCTGTCCATTTTTTTGTTCCACCCCTCTGTTTCACTATTAAAATTATTAATTTTTATTTAATATTTTTTTATAATCTTAATTTAATATGATTTGGATTAATTTTATAAGTTTAACTATAGGGTTCATCCCACCCAATTAGGGTATATAATATTTTTAGTAATTATTTTTCAATTTTTGATTAAAACTTGATTATTAAAATTAATTAATTTATAACTATAATTTGTGTTCTTATAAAATTTTAATTTTTATTCTTATAAATCAATTAAATTATATTGTATTATACTTAATTTTTATTTTTATAAAAATATAATTTAAAATTAATAATCGAGCTAATGGAACACCAACAAATGCGGAACAGCCAACTTGTAAATTTAGATAAAGATGCGGAACTCTGCTTATTGCCTCCCAAACCACTAGTTGAGCCTCGTCACCAATTTTATTGGAGGCAAGCAATTCTAGTTTATTATTACACCCCAAACCAAGAAATGACACACCATGGTGGTGGCGCCGCCAGGCCTAAGTTCTTCCCGCCGCCGGCAAAACATTGCGACTACTGCAAGTCCGCTGGGGCGCTCCTCTTCTGTCGAGCGCACTCAGCTTTCATGTGTATCGGCTGCGACGCCAAGGTGCATAGTGCCAACGACACTAGCTTTGGGTGTGTCAAGCACGACCGAGTGTGGATGTGCGAGGTCTGTGAGCAGGCGCCGGCCGCCTTCACCTGCAAGGCCGACGCCGCCGCTCTCTGCGTCACCTGCGACCGCGACATACACTCGGCAAATCCTTTGGCTAGCCGCCACGAGCGTGTGCCCGTCGTGCCCTTTTACGACACAGCAGAGTCCGTCGCCATCAAGTCCACTGCCGGCGCCGCCACCGCTCTCTTAGCCCCTGTTGGCGAATCAAACAACAACTTATTCAGCGCCGCCCCACCCGCCGGCGGCGGCCACGAGCTAAGATTCGATGAGAACATTGAGCAGAACGGCTATTTGACCCCTGGGTCCTGGATGTCGGCAAACCCAATTGCCCCGGCGAAACTCCCCGCCGACACCCCTGATTTAAAATCCATGGAATTATTTTTCCAGGATTCTGATCAGCTCCTGGACTTCGATAACTATCAGATTTCATCGCGGCCGTATAGTGACAGCGTTGTTCCGGTCCAATCAACTGCCAAACAGCCGGTTCCCGGTCGGTTAACTCATGATCACTCGCCGGAGAACCGGTTCGAGATCGATTTTACAAGGTCTAACATCAATTCCTACAACAACAGCAGCTTCACCACGCCATCTCTCAGCCACAGTGTAATTAACTGAATCCGTTTCTTCATTGATGAATGCGACAATTTGATTGATTACTGTTATATCATAACCGATTCAAACTTACAATATTACATGCTTCCAGGTTTCCTCCTCGTCGATGGATGTAGGAGTGGTGCCGGACGGAAGCTCCCTATCGGAAATATCATACACTTTGGTGCGAAACATGGGCTCAGCCAACGACCCGACCGGGAACCAAGGTTTGCAAGCTGTAGGGATGGACCGGGAAGCCAGGGTGTTAAGGTACAGGGAGAAGAGAAAGAACCGGAAATTCGAGAAGACCATTCGCTACGCTTCACGAAAGGCTTATGCGGAAACCCGGCCGAGAATCAACGGCCGGTTTGCAAAGCGAAGCGACTCCGAGACCGACATCGACCGGATTTTTGGCGTCGGCGCCGCTAATTTCATTGCTGACGTGAGATTCGGGGTCGTCCCGTCGTTTTGACGAACAGGATTGAATCAGATCATATACACGACGACTTGTATCCCTTGCTTTTTTTTTTTCAGCCCACCGAAGATTGAATTTCTTTGCGAAAGTGGGCATAAAATTAATATTAGTAATTAATTAGCAGAATCTTCTGGTATTATGGAATTATTAAACATGTCTATTAAATGTGAATGCAGTAGAGTAGATTATATCTGTTTCTGAATACCCTGTGACTTTTTGTTCAAAGGCTTTTCACTATGTTCTTATTCAACTTCTCTTTCCCTTTGGATGTTCCACTCCTTTCGATTTTCTAACATAATTTACATTCCACTCTTTTTGGTTTAATTTGATATTAATAAGTCTAATTTTCAATTTATACGAACATAACTATGAGGGTTCGCCCTAGTTGATTTGACATAATATCAACTTCCCAAACTCTGAGAAAACAAGCCAATAAACAAATTGATGGTAGGCTGAGTGGTCGTTCTCATTCTAAAAAAAAATGATATTTTAATTTAGGAAGTGATTGGCGGTGATTGATTGCATCAAATTTGGAATTAATTAAGAAAAGTTGTTCACTAATCAGACACCACCTAACTTGTGTGAATAAGGCCTTGTTTGGCCGAACCTCTGTACGCGTTTGTAAGGACAATACACCAGAATTGTGAGTTTTCCTAATAGCTTGTCTGCCTAAAACAATAAAGCTTTTTCTTGTTTTTTTCGAAATATGGAGATATCGTATCTAACCTAAAGATTACTTCATTCGTTTGACTCTCTGGTTTAGTATACCAATTTGGAGTGCCTAATGCATTTTTATAGTTTCGCTCATTTTAAAATTATATTAAACATGAACACTAATAATCAAGATAATATTAATATTAGAAATTCAGAACATGAAAAATAAAGCAGTTCAGATAATGTGAAACACAATAATAGATTTATTAGAACCATTTTCTTGTTAGCAAACATGATGTGAGAGCGTCGAAAAATTGTATATGGAAATTCAATTAGGATTTAGTGGCTCTAAATTCATATTATTGATTGCTAAAAAGCAGTCAAATTCAAATTAGTTAGAAATTTAATTAGGGGTATTATAAGTCAAATCCAAATTTGGCTTCTGTTAATTCAATCAAGTTCTAAATAGACTTCATAGGCACAACTCGAGCCCAAGTGAAGCTAGGTTCGTTGGCTTTATTGTGTTTGGTATAATTTAAATTTTTACCTCCAACTTATTATTTGATTGATAATATATAAATAATATATTATTTATTAAATTGAAAAATAATAAAAGATCAAGTTTGAGCTTGAGAACTTTAAGCTCAATCGAGTCGAATTTAAATTTGAATCTCAAGTTTTTTTGATTTTTTTTTTTAAAAGATTTTGAACTAACTCTGCTTGACAGAGTCGTGATTATCCTTAGCTTAGATATTGCATGAGAAATTCCTAAGTTGATGATATATTTGTCCAATGATACTGGTGGAAAATAACCATTCTCAATGTTGATACTCCGACATAAATTTGTTATTATGGGCTGTTGGCTATTCATGAAGTCGGAGGATTTTCTACATGGTTCCAGAATATTGTAATTAGATAATATTTTCAATATATTGGCTTTATATTAAGAATATAAATATTGATTAAACAAAGAAATATTTTGATTTATCTAGCCGACATCTTTAAAAGGTATAGTAAGGTTTGATTTTATTGCACAAAATCTTAATTCATGTTTTACCATATTAATTTATTTTTTGTCATTTGCAGCCACTACTTTACGAAATTAGGCCATTAACATATATACCTCACCATCAATAATTCATCTCAGAAATGCCCAACTAACTTACGTGATCACGTATGCATATACTATGGAAAAATAATATTTGTTGTGACAAAAGAAAATGAGCAGTCTCATTTTCAAGTCAATCAAAGAAGAAAATTCAAAGAAGAAGATTAAAAATACAAAAATATTCCAAGAAAAACTCTTCGATCAACTAATATTTGGCGAACGGACGAGGTGAAGCAAAAGCAACTCATCCGAACAGACGCAACTGTTCGAACCATCATTTCAGCTGAAATAGGGTCACATCCATTGTATTCAATCCCTGTAAATAGAGTCTAATTTATTGTAGAAAACACATCGAAATCAGCAATTAATACATCAAAGCAAGCAAGTTCTACTTGCAACAAAGTATAACAATCTTTATTCTACTTATTTTCCATTTCATTTCCAAATTATTATTTTATTGAGTATTTTTTATTAATTGAACCATAGAAATCGAGCATTAACAATATTGGTGGTAATAACAATTAAAATTTCTCTTATTACCGATTTTACATTGTCATATCACTCGTGGTACATTAACATGTGTCCATGGTGGGTAAGTGCATTTTTGTAATTCATCTAGAGGGATTATTGTTGGTCCCGAGATCTGAGTATGTAATATGCAGTGGAAGTAAAAATGAATTGCTCTTGTTCTACTAAATTGACTGGAACACAGTTTAGTGTTACTGAAAGGTTAAGCTTAGGTCGAAGAGGCGTTAATTAAGTTTCACAGAATATACACTTCATTACTTGGACAAGTATTGAAGGTTTGAAAGTCAGTTTCACGTAACTTAATGAGTGTGAAAGCTTAAATGAAAGCAGTAAAGAACACAAGATATTTTATAGTGGTTCGGATTTAAAAATCTTTCGTCCACTCTTCAGACACTTGGTCTGGAAAATCACTAAGTATAATACAAGCCTCCTTACGATCTATGTGCAGCCCGTCGACGCTCCGTCCTTTGGTCAGTTGTGGTCACTCGCCTAGGAACTCCTTGTAAGCTTAGTCTTCAGGTTGAAGTGAGGGCGGCACCCCGCGGCCTTCTTCCTGGTGGTTGGATGTTTGCTGTTTTTTTCCAAAACTCAGTTGGTTGGCAAAAGCCCGTGAGAATTAGAACCCCGGAGTAGAAAACTGATTGGTGTGAATATATCTTGGAAAGATATATTCACCAAAGAGTACATTAAAATATAAAACTTTAGCCTTGTTCTTAGAGAAATAGCACAGAGGAATAACTTGAGTCAGGAACTCAAGTCTCGTGTATGGAAACACGGAAACTCAAAGAACTTATGAACAAAGTGTTAGCTTTCTTGATATGTAGTTCGTCGCTCATTTTTTTGTTACCTTTTAAAGTTGAAGTGCAAACCTAATAATAGAAGTTTCCTTGAGCGTTTTGAATTTCTGCCCGTTAGACACATTAATCCAGTCGTTAGAGACATGGAGAATGTCATCCAATCATACTCCATACTCTAGGTCTGCTCTGCCCTGCTTTGCTGTGTTAGTGTACTTTTCACTAACTTTGTGTTGGACTAAGTTTCAGTCCGAGGATTCAAAGTATGAATATCCTTGTACTGACTTTTCCTTAAGCAAAGATATGTCTGACTAAGATTGGTTGTCTTCATGTTCCATGTGCTTAAAAGGTAGAGGCTTCCATACTGACTTTCCTTAGTCAGTATAGGCAGCCCTCATACTGACTTCTCATAAGTGAGTATGACGAACCCTCATACTGACTTCTCATAAGTCAGTATGGTAAACACTATACTGAGCACCCTTACTTCTTAACCACACACCATCTATCATGTGAAGTGACAATCAAAGTGCTATGGCACTTGCTTCAAATCCGATTTTCCATGCTAGGACAAAGCACATTGAAGTTGATGTGCACTTTGTTCGTGAAAGGATCCTAAGTCATAATGTGGAAGTCTGGTATGTCCCTATAGATGGTCAAGTCGTAGATCTATTTACCAAGTCGTAGCATCGTAATCGATTCCAGCTCCTAGCATCGAAGCTGAGTCTTCGTCCTCCACTGGATCCAGATTCTACAGGGTTGTGTTAGAGTTTAGCTCAACAAGCTGAGGTGGCATGAGTGTAGTTGAGATAGTTTTTATGTTAGGGTTCTTCTAGAAGAAGTTTGTTAGATTGTTTTCTAGGTAGTTCTTATTTTTTGTTGTTGGCAACAAAATATATATATATATATATATATATATATATATATATATATATAATATGTGTGTGTAAATATTTAAAATTCCAGCAATGAAGATATTTTTCTATCTCAAAATATCTATAAATTACTGTTTCTAATAATATTGTCCTAGAATGGGTTGCATGGACTCGGTATATCCCATATTAAAGGTTACAAATATTAATTAATTAATTTGAGCTCTGAGAAACTCCAAAATCAATTAATATATTTTATTCCTGAGTCAATCCACTCAACTTTTTTCACTTATGCTTGAACTTAATCAACCTGCAGAACTTTAGATGTTAACACTTTCGAGTATTAGAAACTACAAGTTTCAATATTATATAAAAAAAAATAGAATATGAGGATCCAATAAAATAAAAAATTATTCATTTAATGAAAAAAAGGTGATATCCATTTAATGATGTGATACAAGCTTTTGGCTAATTATATTGAACTAGAAGACATAAACAGGAGGCGGACTTTGACTCAATTTGATTTTCATCTGAATTTCTTTTTCCATGCATAGTTTTATATTGTAAAGAAACATCTAACAAACGTGTGAAAAATAAATTCTTTTGCTAAATATATGGATAATGACATATGAAGATAATTAATCATGTTGAAATCCAGAATTTGTCATTGCCAGATTCTTACAACATTGTCCGATTTAAGCATTTGAAGAAGTTGTCTTCTAGATTTGGGAAATTCAATCCCATAGGGTTTATTACAATACAAATTAGACAACATTCATTCAATTTGTAATACGAGTACTATTTTTGAACCATTGCAATTGAAAATGCATTCCTTTTTTTCAAAATTTATACTCTCTCCGTCCCGGCTGAATTGTCCCGGGTTGACCGGACACAATAACCAAAGAGTGTGAGTGTAAAGTAAGTTGAGTGAAATTAATATTTTATTGTTGAGTGTGAAAAAGTTGTCTTTTTAAGTAATGAGACAATTGAGGTAGGGCGGACGAAAAAGGAAAGTGGGACAATTGAGATGGGATGGAGGGAGTATAATTTAAGAAACCTCAAAATCTTCTCAATTTTCTTTTGGTCGACAATAATCCTATATGGGATTTCTCCCACGTGTTACTTCCCACTAACTTATAATATTGATGATATAATATGAAGCATCTATACATTAACAGACCTCATTAAAAGTTTGTTAGAAAACTAATGTACATGTGAAAGAATGGATATTAGCAGTGGCACAGATCCAGGAATTTTTTTCTAGGGAGGCTGAATTAATTTTTTTTTTGTCTTCACCTTAATTTCAATCATTTTATATTATTTTTTCCTTATTTTAATTTATTTTTTCTTTTATAAGAAGGGGATTATATTATAAAAAATCGGATCATGATATTAAAAAATCGAAAAAAAATTCGGGCCGCCTCTGAATATTAGAGTGCAAAAAAATGGAAAAATATGAGAATTTCACGTGTTTCAAAGATTGTCTTTGGCTGAACTAATTGGAAAGTATTGTACAATCACAAATTTAAAATGGTTTTTAATTTGGTAACTAACCCTAAACTCTAAAAAATCCAAACTCTGGAGACAAAAAAATCTATACATATTTAAAACCAAAAGTCCAATTCAAAATGATAAATTTATTTATTCTCTTAACACGATATGTTATATTCAATATTAAAATATAATTTAAATAATATATATTTAATAATTTTATATGAATTCATAAATAAAGAATATAATAAAATAATGAAGAAGAGGGGCAAACTAGTTGAGATGTAAAAGGGAAAACTGTGGCAAGAATGGAAGACCATATGATTAATAGGTGTGGGACATGTAAAACAAAAATGGTCCCTGACACGTGAAGATCACGTGTGGAGTGGGCCAAAACAGCATGGATATTATCTACTTTGATAGGGCCCAGCCCACTCGGCTTCCCAAATACCCCACTCGTTCATTCTCATCTCATCTGCATTTTCCCTTTGTCCTCTTCTCTCCACCAAATACCAAATTAGCATTTCCTTTTCTCTTTCTTTTTCTTTTTTATTTTTTACTTCTTTCCTACAAATACTCTTTCCATTTTTTTTAAAAAAACTTTTTGCAGCCCTCATGAACCAATTTATTGGATAAAATCATAAGACGTGTTGCAAACTCAAATGGTTACTATATATTATATAGAGTGGTAAATTAACTAAATTATTTGCGGAGTTATCTAAATCTTAATTTGATAAAACTTATTTGAACTCGTTTAGTAAATTTTTTTATTAAACGAACTGATATTAACTCTATAGAATTCGTTTCGTAGTTATCTCGTAGCCAAAAAAGCACTACCTATGTATAATTATTATTTTTATAATTTAAAAGTATTTATATATGATAAAGATTTAATTAAGTTGATTTATAATTAAATTTATGTTTATTAGAAATAAAATAATAGTAAATACAAAAAAATTGAAACTCGACTCGTTATATATTATCTAAATGTTCACACAAATCTTATTATTTGAAATAATCAAATACATATGTTTAAATCATGCTCTCTTATGATGAAGAAGACTAAAGTAAACACAATATATATTTATGCAATCATAATATATTGTGTATTTATCGGGCTTAGATGTTATATCATATAGTAGACTGCTTTCACAAGATTTATTTTTTGACATGTATACTGTTGAGATTCGATTTTACGAGAAAGGGAGCCTTTGAGACTTTTACAAGAACATAGCATATAACAACGAGAAATAGCGGTAACAAACGAGACTTAAAGACAGTAGCTAGATAAACAATGAGTGAAACGAGTCGAATAGACTGTCGTTTAAAAGAAAAAAGAATTTGTAGAAAATTCGACAGAGTTACGGCTATGTATCGCGAGGAGAGAATGGGCAAAATTGAGTCTCCAGCCTCTATTTATAGACGAGATAGGGGCTGGCAGGCGGCAGCTAACCCTAATCGTCGAGCAGCAACGGCTCGCCGCGAATATCGGGGCGGTTGCGAGACTTTCGGGGATGGTTAGGGCTTCAACGTGCGGGCGCCGCCAGTTAGCTAGGGTTTCTCTTCCGGGAGCGCCTCTACGTCGACCCGCTTGGCTTTGGCTCCTCGATATCGAGGCTTTCTGGTCCTCGATGGCGAGGTCTTAACTTGGACGAATTTCAGCGTCTTGTTGGTCCTGGCGGGTTAGTCTTTCGGGTTGGACTTGTTTGCAAGGGCCGACTTGTGTATTGGGCCTGGGCTCGTGGGCCTGGCCCCAACATATACTGTGAATGTATGATTAGAATTTGTGGTATATATTTCATATTCCAACTCTGTTTAAGGTTTATTTCTTTTTGATTGTAGACATTTATTCACTTGTTATATACTCCCTCCGTCCCATTTGAATATATACATTTCTTTTGAACACAGTATTTTAGGAGCTTGTGTTTAGTGGTCTTAGGATTTTTGTTAGAGAAATCTTTCCTTACTTTTTGTATTTTTGGGGGTCAAAGATAGTAAGTCATCTTAGTCAGTTTTTCAGTTTCTAGAGTTCTAAATTGTAATCCTTGTATAGGATCGACCGAGTTGTAATAAAACTTACGCTAAAGACCGAGCAAAGTAGAATGCTCGAGAACTGACTACCTACACACCTTGAAACTTGGTTTCCACCAAGTATAGCCTTAATCAAAACTGAGTTGGAGCACTCAGTATAAGGTTTTCTATATCGACCAGGAGAAGTTAGCATGAGGGCTTCCCCGTACGGACTAGGAGAAGTCAGTATGAAGGTTTTCCATAATGATCAGGAGAAATCAGTATGAGGGCGCTTTCCATTCTGACTGTGGAAAGTCAATATGAGGGTCTACCATACTGACTATGGGAAGTCAGTATGAGGGCTAAGCTATATTGACCTTGGGAAGTCAGTACAAGAGCGTCTAACTTTAAAACACGAGCTATTTGAAATATATCGAAGCTCAGTCAGACTTAGGCATATACATGCCCAAGTGAAAGTCAGTACGAGGTTATCCAAACTTAGATCCATCGGACTGAATGTAGTATGACATAAAGTTAAAGGATAGTATACTGACGCAACAGAGCAAAGCAGAAAGCATACCTACGGCATGGGCTACGATTGGACAATATCTCCCATGAGTCTAACGACTGGATTTATGTGTCTAACAGGCTGAAATTCAAAATGTTGGAGGAAATCCAATATAAAAAGGTTTGCCCTTCAACCTGAAACTGTTACGAAATCTGAAAGTCTTCACACGATATATCTTTCCAAGATATATTCATAGCAGTCACTTTTTTAGTCTGCGATACTGATTCTCACGGGCGTATTCCAACAACCTGAGTTCTGGGAAGAACAGTAAATATCCAACCACCGAGAAGAAGGTTGCGGGGTGCCCTCCTCACTTCAACCTGAAGACTAAGTTCGCAAGGAGTTCCTAGGCGAGTGCCACAGCTGACCGAAGGACAGAGGCGCCGACGGGCTATGCATAGATCGTTAGGAGGCTTGTACTTACTTACTGAATTATCCAGACCTTGGGTCTGAAGAGTGGATGTAGGATATTTAGATTCGAACCACTATAAATCTTGTGTGTTCTTTTTTGCTTTACTTATATTTCTGCTCTGTTTTGTTTCACAAACTGATTGTTAAAACCTTCAATACTTGTCCAAGTATTGAAGTGTATACTCTGTGAAACTGACTTAGCAAGAACAGACCTAAGCTTAAGTCTTCTACACACTAAACTGACTATCCCCTGTTTATCTGAACAAGTGCAAGTGCTTTAATTATTGCTTCCGCTGCATATTCAAACCTTTTGTTGCACGTAGTTGTACTCTGATTTCGGGACCAATAAGTGGTTAATTGTGTTTAATGTAGAGAAAGGTGATTTAATTATTTAATGCCTCATTTTATAAACGCTTTTATATTTAATTAAGATAGTTTTTATTTGAAAAAGATTTGAATTTAATTAATGTAATTAGTAATCCTAATTAAGTTATTAAAATTCTTAATTGTTGGCTAATTTATGCCAAAAAAGGAAAGATACATAATTAAATAAGACGTCTCAAAAAGGAAAAAAAATACCTAACTGAATGAGACCAGAGTATAAAATTTAGTTTTATTAGTTTGAGTTACATCACAATATCTCTACAAAATACCTTGATTTAGATCATGTAAACTGAATTAATGAGATACGAGTACAGTAATATATGAATAAATTAATGGTCCCTAACCATGAATTTAAAATATTTGTAGGAAAACGTATAGAGTATAATTTTTTTGGAGTTGATGAATTATTTAGAGATTTATCTGGATATAAATACCTACTAACCAATGTTAAAAAGATTTTTACTATAGAGATAATAGTTGATCTTTTACAATATTTAGACTAAATTGGTCGAATGAAAATTGCTGCTCAAATAACATTGAAGAAGACTAGAAGTATGAATCATCATATTTTCGAATTCACACTAATTAAAATATTTTATCTATAATCAATTGATTATTAGTTTGAGTAATGTTATAAACGTTTATTTTCATTAAAATAATGTACTGCAATTAGAAAAAAAAAACTACGAATCATAGATACTTGTTCTTTATAAATTGTTGAAACTTTTGATTTTATTTTATAATTTTAAAATTGCATTTATAGATTATTTGAAAATAATTATGTTTCCGCCTGTGTCCATAAGTCAACAAATTAATAATCATGTTTCCGCTGTCCATAAGTCAACTATAGTTAGTGGTTAATAAAAAGCTATAATCATTAGTCGGGCAAATTAGAAGTCAAAATGATCAATATTACTTTTTTGAAGTAAAGTATGTGGATGTGCTCAACTAGACTTTATACTCTCTGAATATTATTCATTAGAAGATATATATAGGGATTAAATGAGGTGTGAAAAATTTCTCAGTAACAAAAAATAATGAATTCTATTTGTTAGATCTAAATAAATTAATAATTAATATACAATTTAAGCAACAATTGAATTACAATTACACAACATATTAATGTTTCGTGATTGTGTTTTAATTATTGCTTGATTGTATATCAATCATTGATTTATTTAGATCTAATGGATATAATTCATTCTTTTTTTCTTACATGATATCATATCTTTCTATATATATATGAAATTTGATGTTAAAGAGTCATTTTATATTAAACTGAAATATAATAAAATTTTTCATCTGTATTGAATGAATATCTATATTAAAACTTATTCTCAATGTTATGCTCAAATTGAATATGCATTATGTTTATATAAACTATGCTTATTTTTAAATAATTAATAATATTTACCTTAGTATTTATTTATTAATTTAAAGATTCTGACTTATCTACATTTAAGTATAAACTTTATTTTTAAGTCCGGATCTCAAACATCACTTTCTATATATTTATAGGGAAGGTCTTGGGTTAGACAAGCCTAAACGATTTAGGCGGGTTTTATCTATTAATCCAAGCCCAAATCCATATAATATACTTTAATTGGGATTAATAAACCTTATTTGGGATGAGTCAATTCATTTGAGTACGATAAAACCCGCCTAAACCGTTTAGCCTGCCTAACACAAGTTTTTGCCATATTTATATACTTGAATTGAGAGGGGAGCACTTTCTAGTAATGGCAAAAAGTTAATTAATAGGAAAGGGTTAAGTGCTTAATCCTATTAAGCTTCAACTTAGCACGAACCAAATTCAAAGTATAGAACATTGAATCTGTTAATTGGAGGATGCAGATAAGACAAAAAGCTTTCCATAAAAAACAACAAATGAGTGCTCCACTCCCATGCCGAATGCCAGTTATGGCTTATTTTAGGTTTGATTAATTAAACAAAGATCTCATACACCCCACGATGAAGTGATATCATTAACTAATTAATTGTCGGCTTTATTTTTTGATTTCGTTTGCTAACTCCGTACACGCGTCCATTAATCAACGCATTTCCAATAATTAATATATACCACACAACTTTACTATTCCTAGTAACTTCAAATTCGTTTACCCAAGTCTTCAGTAGTAACTAGTAATAGGAAAAAAATAATAAAAATCAAATTAGAAGGGGAGGATCGGGAGAGAGTAAAGGGAAAGTGTAGTTTTTTTATTTTTATTTTTATGGAAGCAGTAAAATCTCGTGATGGATCAAACTCTTTTACAAGTTGCCTCGTCTCGACGGATTTCTATGAACAATCACTTTCACCACAGACAATGACAACTACTTAACACAAAATATCGCTTGTGCCCTCAATCAATTTCTGTGGCTCTCGCCTCCTCCACGTGTCGCCTCCGTACTCGTCATCAACCAGATTTTAACTCTCCCAACTTGTGAAATGTGATAAAGATGCGGAACTCTGCCTATTGCCACCCAAACCACTAGTTAAGCCTCGTCACCAGTTTTATTGGAGACGAGCAATTCTAGTTTTTAACACTATCTACTTACACCCTCCCCTAACTAAGAAATGACGCACCAAAGTGGTGGCGCCGCCGCCAGACCCAAGTTTTTCCCGTCGGCGGCCAAGCCCTGCGACTACTGTAAGTCCGTGGCGGCGCTCCTCTTCTGCCGGGTAGACTCAGCTTTCATGTGTATCGGCTGCGACGCTAAGGTGCATAGTGCCAACGACACTAGTTTTGGGTGTGTCAAGCACGACCGAGTGTGGATGTGTGAGGTCTGTGAGCAGGCGCCGGCCGCCGTCACCTGCAAGGCTGATGCCGCCGCTCTCTGCGTCACCTGCGACCGCGACATACACTCGGCCAACCCTCTGGCTAGCCGCCACGAGCGTGTGCCGGTCGTGCCCTTTTACGACACGGCGGAGTCCGTCGTCATCAAGTCCACAGTCGGCGAATCAGACACCGACTTATTCGCCGGCGGCAGCAGCAACGAGCGGAGATCTGATAACAATATTTTGCAGAACGGCTATATGACTCCTGATTCTTGGATTTCGGCGAGCCCAATTGTTCCGGCCAAACTCGCCAACGACACCCCTGATTTAAAATCCATGGAGTTATTTTTCCAGGATTCTGACCAGTTCCTGGACTTCGACAACTACCAGATTTCGTCGCAACCGTATAGTGACAGCGTTGTTCCGGTCCAATCAACTCTCAAACTGCCGGTTCCAGGTCGGTTAACTCACGATCACTCGCCGGAGAACAGGTTCGAGATCGATTTCACAAGGTCGAACATCAATTCCTACAACAATAGCAGCTTCACCACACCATCTCTCAGCCACAGTGTAAGTAAAGCGATCTGCCTTAAATTCATCAATTTGCAGAGCGAATCAATCTGACAAAATTATACACTCCAGGTTTCATCGTCGTCAATGGATGTCAGCGTGGTGCCGGACGGATGCTCTCTATCAGAAATATCGTACCCTTTCGGGCGAAACATCGGATCGGCCATCGATCCCACCGGGAGCCAAGGTTCGGTAGTCGTAGGGATGGACCGGGAAGCCAGGGTATTGAGGTACAGAGAGAGAAGAAAGAACCGGAAATTTGAGAAGACAATTCGCTACGCTTCACGCAAGGCTTATGCAGAAACCCGGCCGAGGATCAAAGGCCGATTTGCAAAGAGAAGCGACTCTGAGTCGGATATAGACCGGTTTTTTGGCGTCGGCGCCGCTCATTTCATTGCTGACGCGAGATTCGGGGTAGTCCCGTCTTTCTGACGAACAGGATTGAATCAAGATATATTGCATCATCCCTTGTAGTTTTTTTTCAACCTACCGATAATTAAATTAATGTTAGTATTAGCATTATCTACTCGTGTTAAGGAATTAAACATGTCTATTAAATGTGATTGCAGTAGAAGATTATATCTGTGTCTGAAAAGCCCTGTTACTTTTTTTTGTTCAAAGGCTTTTCCCTAAGTTTTATAGTCAACTTCTCTTTCCCCTTGATATTCCGCTCCTTTTTCTTCAAAAGGTAATTGCTCTTTGCATCCAAAGTCTACAATGAACCAATTCACAGTTAGATTTATCACTTCTTGAAAATATGAATGTTTTGAAAATTAATTTGGACAATTTATTTGAGAACAACTCACGCAGAAAATATTAACCTTACAATAAACAAGTTGGTTTGACATAATTTAAATTTCTTTTAGTCTCAAATAATAACTTAATGTGCATATTAGTGTCCACTGCTAGAGGCGTTACAGAATAATTATCAGATCTAAAACTGGATTCTGGTTGGTTGAGGCCAACCCGAGGGGTCCGTCTAGTAGTCCTTAAACAGACCCATTTCTTAAAACTTATTTTAATTAAAAATATATTGTCGATTCAACCCAAAAGATAGTTTATTTAGCAATTCAGATAATGAAAGATGAATTATCAATTTAGAACCTAAAAAAACTCTTAAATTCTCATTCCAAGATCTGTTGTTGATGTATTTAGTTGATAATTAAATTATTTTTAAAATCTTAAATTGATAATACTCCTTTTAATTAAAATACTTCAAAATTCTCTTGGTACATAATTTTTTCTCTCACGTATCATTATTTCGACTAACTTCCATTACTGTCTGCATAATATAAAGTTTCTACACGCGGGAAACAAAATCAATGTTTAATTATTATTAGAGGCCAAAAATTTTCTGAAGTGAACTGTAGCTTTAAATCTTAATTGTAGTAATTACAAATTAAACAACAATTTGCTATTCTTTGCAATTTAACCCTAAATAATAAACCCAATTTTGGGAGACACAATAGAAATGTTGGTCTGATGAAGAAAGGAAGAAACAATAGCAATAATAGGTGTGGGACGTGTAAAACAAAAATGGTCCTTGACACGTGAAGATCACGTGTGGAGTGGGCCGAACAGCATGGATATTATCTACTTTGAATAGGGCCCAGCCCGGTTGGCTTCTCAAATCCCCACTACTTCATTCTTCCCCTCTACTTCTTTGTCCTATTCTATTCTTTGCCCAAGATTCTTTGCTACAAATAGTGACAACTGTTGGGAACTCAGATACAGCCATATCTTTCTACATTTGCAAGACATATAATCTACTCGGAGATGTCAATTGAACTAATTTATACAACTCAAAATATAGTTAATATTATTGCATTCAACAGTAACAACAACGGTTTGTTAAATTTAATGTGATGTGTCTCATGTTAGGGCTATAATGGTGAAAGTATCTTGTTTATTATCAAAAGATATTAATGAGTTAACACCACATTGTGACTTGGAGTGTTAGTGATTAAATATTGTTATGATTAATTCATCATGTTTCGATTTATGATGGAACACCTTCTATCTCCATTCAAATAATATACCCTAATTAATTAACAAAAATTAAAGCATAAAATACAATTGACTTTTTAAAAGAAGTACTTTCCTGCTTGGGATCAAACATGTGGAGATTTTATACTACTGTAGATTTGAAGTGGCTTATTTAATTATTCGTATTCTTATATCGTTGTTTGTAAATTGCAGGTGATTACATATTATGTGCAATTTTTATAACCTAATACAAGTTGTCGTCTATCTTTACTTTTAATCTTATACATCTACTATTTATATTAATTTATGCATACACTTAGTTTTTTATTTATTTGAACATAAGAATACTGCAGTTTTCTATATTTTCACTAGATATATCAACATTATTTGCCACTTATTTCCAGATTGACCATTGACCAAATAAATAAACACAATGCTTGTCTGGCATATCTAAATTCTTACGCGCCTGAACTGCACGTGACACAAATTGGAGGATATTTTTGCATAAACAGTCTCCCAAATTTAAAATTTAAAATCACTCATGTTCCCAAATAATTTTTTTTTCAAAATTTTTATTTTGTTTAACATTAAAACTTCGTTTGGTTGCAAATGGAAAAAAAATTGCAAATGTCCAACATTCAAGTCGAAAAAAGTTACATTTAATTTTTTAAATTAATTTAATTTTATATTTATTTATAAAATTACAACGAAGTACAAATTTGACTAACATACAAATCGAAAAGAACTATTTTTTTTAAATCTTATTTAATTATATAATTTTTTTTATTTCGAAAAATTTTAGTCCCAATTTTAATAATATGTATATTTATTTGTTTCTAAAAGTTTTAGTTGCAAATGGAAAAACACAAAGCGGAAAACTTATTTCATTTAATTTTTTATCGATTATTACAAATTAAATAATCAAAGTAAAAATAATATTAAGTGCAATTAATTAAATGTGTTTTTTAGTAATTATTTTCAGCAATAATATATAGAGTATTATTGCTTTATCAATAACAGGGATATTTATGGCTGTTCATTTTAATTTGGCCATTTTTTAAATGAGTACATAACAATGGCTATTTAAGGTTTTTCATTGATATATTTCCACAATTTAAAATTCCATCATATATATATTGGACAATCATTGAGTTAGCAACATCACAAATATGAAACATATCAATATCCATTCGCTCGGCGTGTAGTAGTTAAAACACATTGTCTGTGACTGAGAGATCATAGATTCAAGCTTTCAAGGACATCTGAGTGTGTGAATGAGTGAGTTTAAAATTATTGTAAACTTATTAAAATAAATCATTATTACTAATTACCCCTGCTTTCCAATTTGTGTAGCCTTGATTTTCTTTTATTCTTTATGAAAAAGTTAGGATTGTATTAAACCCAAAATGTTATTTTGCTATTAAAAAGTGAAATATTCAATTCTATATCTCTTACTCAAGTAAGTTATGATATTAGTAGAGTAGTGAATTAATTTATGTAAGATACTTCAATATCATATTAGAGTAATTGATAATATGTTCATAATACAATACTCAATTACTCATGCTTATCTACTACTATTCTTAGGAGCTTATTTTTTCTTGGGTTTCAATTGCCTATCAATCAAGTCCGAGAAGTTTAAATATCAAATTTACTTTGAAATTTAGTTGAAGATCAAGTAGCTAATTAGAGGGTCCAAAATAAATATTTTCGTTTTCCTTTATTTTTGTGAATTCAGTTCATTCTAGGATTAATATGTATTTTGTAAAGATCTGGAAAATAATAGATTTGATTTATCTATAAATATATTCGAATAGAGCTACTTCCTAGTTTCTAGGAATATATGTTAAAGTTGCTCCTAATTTTTAGGGATAAAGCTGAATCGTTCGCATATCCTCCTTTAGTCGTTGCAAATGAGATATTTTTGCACATATCCATATCAATGCGAGGCTACACTCATCTAAACCTATAAAAGGGTGCTGGGGGTGCGAAAACAAAGTGGACGATTTACATTATTTATCGAGATATCATTCTACAAGGCGTTCCAAAACTTTCTCGTGCCTTCAACTCATGAAGTCATTTAAGCCGAAGAAGGATCCTACCTTCGGAGAGTGAATCCAACGGTAGATGAGTTTTTAGAGTTAAAGAGTGTTCGTAAGTACGACTTTTCATAGTTGTAGCCTCTACTTCTATGTAAATTCAAATTTCTTCGAGGGAGTGAAACTGTGAATTTGTTTGAATATTTATTATTTCGGTTTTGCTGTGTAAACTTTGTTACCATAGTAAAATTTGTTTTTAGCCGTAAGGCTTTCGTGAGTTTGAAATTTTTAAACTCGTGAAAAATAATTCTTTGTGTTTGTTCTATTTTTTTTTACTTTGTGATAAATTTTGAACGTGTCAAATTTTTTCTAAGTCTAACATTTTGTTTAATATTACTCTGTTAGTCAAACATATTGAATTTTGCTGTTTTGAACTCTTCAACACCACAATATAAAGAGTAAATTTGAGCACTAAATTCTTTCAAATTGCAAGTTGAACCTATACAAATTAACTGTATATTTTGATCCATGTTATCAAAACTATTTTCATTGAAGAGTTGTCTAGTAACCAAAGCTATGGAAGGACAAGAGAAATAAGCAATCAAAGCAATAAAACAGGGATTTTCCCCTGCATATGTATATAAATATACGTATAAATAGGTCAAAACAAATCACATTTGCAGCAAATAAAAAAACAAACAGGCTCATCGTCGCATTTGCAGCAAACAAAAAAAAAACAGGCTCATCGTCGCCGGTAAGGATCTTGCATCTTCTGCGCCTCCAACGCCCCGAAAACGCCGTACACACTACTCTCATCATCACTTTCCTGATCACGCTCCATCAGCTCTTCACCATACTTAACGCTCTTCATCCTCGCAGTCACCGGCTCCTGCCCATGCCCTTCCCCTTTAAGAAGCGCCACCACCTCCTTCATGGTCGGCCTCTTCTCCGGCTCACTCTGCACACACAGCGCCGCCACGTTCACGGCCTGCACCACCTGCTTCTCATCGAAGTTCCCACGAAGCTTGGGGTCCACCAGATCCTTAAACCTTCCCCTGCTAATGTAGGGCTCCGCCCACTCCGTTATGGTCCTCTTTATTCCTCCCGGAAGCTTCTCGATGGGCTTCCTCCCCGTGACGATCTCCAGTAGAAGGATTCCGAAGCTATAGACGTCACAACTCTCCGACACTTTCCCCCACATGGCGTATTCCGGAGCTAGGTACCCTAGTGTGCCCTTCACACGCGTGGTCATGTGGCTGACCCCCTCCGGGATCAGCTTGGCGAACCCGAAATCCGCCACCAGTGGGTGGAAATCGGAGTCGAGGAGCACATTGCTAGCCTTGATGTCTCTGTGGATTATGTGGGGTGTCACTTCGTGGTGCAAGTAGCTGCATGCATCACAATTCATGTTAATCATCAATATAATATCGATCTTTTAATTAATTAAATGGATCGATTGTATGTATATGTATTGTATTAATTAATTTAGTTGTTGAATTTGAATGTGAGTTACACTTACAGTAAGCCCTCGGCGGATCCCAATGCGATTTTCATTCTCTTCCTCCAATCGAGCTGGACCTCGGCGGCGAATTGGCCGTGCAGGTGAGAAAGCAAGCTGAGATTAGGCATGTAGTCGTACACGATGAGGCGCTGATCGTTCCCGGCGCAGTACCCTCTCAGCCCTAACAAGTTCTTGTGCCTCACTCGCCCCAGCACCTCCACTTCCACTGCGAACTCCATCTCCGCCTTGGAATTCATCGACTTCAACTTCTTCACTGCAATCTGCTACACTCAATTCTTTTCTCAATCAATTCATCTCAAGAGACATTAATTATTGATTATACCTGGAGGCCATCTGATGTTTTGCCCCAGTAAACACTGCCGAAACCTCCTTCACCGAGCTTGTAGTCCTCGCTGAAGCCGTTGGTCGCCGCATGCAGCTCCTTGTACGTGAAGATCCTCCATTGATTGCTGTTCTCACCTCCTCCCATTGTCAAACTACACCAAACATTAAATATAATAAATTTGCTGCTAAACCAGACGCATGATGCTATTCGATTAGGAATGCATACCCGTCTTCATCATTATTATTACCGCAGCAACTCAAGGACGATCCCATGGCTTCAGAAACCGAGTCTTTTTCACTGAAATTATAATCTAGGCGAATCCGACGAAGAAGTTGCATGTTTCTTTATATCGAAACCAATTTCTTATGAAAAAAGTTTTGTGATTGTCATTCGTGGAACTGCCGCCCGTTGCCGGCTGCGCCTATTAATTTAATTCATCAATCGTTTTCGTTTCCGTTTAATTCCGGCCAAACTGTTCAATCACGCGTCCTTTCTTTCATATATGTATAAAAAGAATCTGATGTAATTAAATCAAATCTTAAGCGTTGATTCTATTAATAAATGAACAAACATTTGATCACAAACACATATGACATATATGTGCGTTACTTTACTACCTAACTAATTTATTAATTAATAGGTTACACTAAATCTAGATTAATTTAAATTATTTTGCAATAAGATTATAGGAAAAACTGGGTATTCTATGTCAAAGTTTTTACTTTTTTTGAAATTCTATCCCAAAAAATTTCCATCAGTTAATTCTATCATCTTTTTTGATTATTTCTTCGAATTCTATCTCAAAAAATTTTCATCAGGTAATTCTATCCTATATTTTGATTCTTTCCCCGAATTTTATCCTAATAAATTTTTATCCGTTAGTTCTATCCTATATTTTTTTCTATCAATAAATTTTATACTTAATAGTTAACGGGGTTAAAAAATTATTGACTTGATCCTTTTATTTCATGTGATTGTCGATGTGTCATCCACGTATGTATTATTTATATATTTTAGATTTCTTCAATTTTTTAAAATTCCATGTGGTTGTCGACATTATTTATTTTATTTTATCAACGTGCAATATTTTAATTGGAAAAATTTTAAAAAACAAATAAAGTTTTTATTTATGGAAAAATTTATTGTGGTTGTTGACGTGTCATCCACATAGATATTTAATTTTTTTAAAAAAAATCCAATTAAAATATTGCACTTAGATAAAATAAAATAAATAAATTTGACAACCACATTGAATTTTTTAAAATTGGAAAAATCTAAAATATATAAATAAATATCTACATGGATGACACGTCGACAATCACATGAAATAGAACGATCGAATCAACAATATTTAAGCTTTATTAACTATTCGGGATAAAATTAAATGATAGAATAAAAATATAGGATATAATTATCGAATAAAAATTTATTGGGATAGAATTACTGGATAAAAATTTATTGGGATAGAATTCTGAAAAAAATATATATATATATGATAGAATTACCTGATAAAATTTTTTTGGGGTAATTTCCAAAAAAGTGAAAATTTTTGGGCTAAAATACCAAATTTTCCCTAACATTATTCCTTCAAAACGGTCAATGAACAGTCAAATCATAAATTGAATATCATTGTTGAAGTTTTTCTAGCTGTAAACGTTAGATGAGTTTTCGAGAAATATATATACTCCTCCGTCTTACTATATATATATTAGAGGCCAAAATTTATCTAGCCACTTTGGATAACTTGTTAAGTTATCTAGCCACATGTATAAAAATACATGTTTTTTAGCCACTTTGCCAATGATTGGAGAGAGAAACTGAATTTTCAAATGTTGTTGCATTAATTATTTTGGATTTATTGTCTATTACCCCACCACCTACCCCACTTCCCCCCTTTCTCTCTCCTATCTTTTCCGTCGAACAGCCGCAGCCTCCATTTTTGGCGATTTCAAGCTCTCTCGGCCGGAAAAACGCACGCCCCAACCGGAAAAAAAATACATTGCGCCTATTACAATGTCTGGAGAGGAAGAACATCCAAACCAAGTAAGTTAATTCCTACGGCGACGGGCTGAACATTTTCGTCATTTTTTCTGCTTTTCCGTCGAATTTTCTATGCTTTTTAGATTCAAATACATGTTTAATTATGTTTATAGTTGATTAGATTTCGTATTTCATCGATTTCTAGGCTTAAATACGACTAGAAACAATGTAGGATTGATTTTTGCTGCGATTTACTGTGAAAAACACTGTGCGAAGCCGCCCTAGGAGAGAGACGACGAGATCTCGATTTGCCAAATCGAGATCTCGATTTCGAAATCGAGATCTCGATTTTGAAATCGAGATCTCGATTTGGCAAATCGAGATCTCGATTTTTTTTAAATCCATAATAATAATGCGTTTACATTTCATCTCAATTTTGAAATCGAGATCTCGATTTAGCCAATCGAGATCTCGATTTCAAAATCGAGATCTCGATTTAATTTTTTTTTTAATATTTGCTTTTAATTCTTTTAATTCTGCTTTTATTTAAATATTTTATTTTATTTAATTGCAGGTTTGGGAGTGGATCAGACCCGGTCTGCAGGGGACAGTCCCGCGGTCGATGAATTGTTACGATCGGGACATTCTTGAGGACATTCGGACTAGATTTGCGAGCTTGGGAGATGAGGACGATGATATTTCCAATTTATTTAGGGAAGGTCCCTTTGGTGAATTTCTCTCTTTCCGGTGGAAGAAGAGAACGATACGTGCTACTTGGGCTCTTATCACCCACGAGATTAATGTGGATGGGGCTGAGGATCAGCTGTGGTTTCGTGTTGGCGAAACCAACTTACGATTAGGTGCAGAGGAGTTCTGTTTGATGACCGGGCTGCGGTTCGGCGATTCAGATTTTGATCCTACTGCAATGAAATTGAGTGATATCCCGAAGGATGGGTGCTTATATTCTCACTACCAAGACTTGCCGAGTGTAGATCAGTTGCACCTTGATTTCATGAACAGGGACTTGATTCTAAGCGATTCTCTTGATGATTATGTGAAGATCGCTCAGATTCTTTTTGTGTACCGGATGTTGATTTGCTTGGATGGGAAGCGAATGGTAGACCCATGGGTCTATGCATTGGTGGAGAGGCCTCACGAGTGGAGGGCTTTCCCTTGGGGCTCGTGGTCGTTCAGTGTCTTGCTGCATCAGATGTCTGTCGTGATCACATCTTCGAAGTCAGCTAAGGTGCCTTTGGTCCATATATACGGCCCTGTTTGGGTGTTAGAGGTAATTATTTGTAATTTTAATTTTTAATTTAATATATTTTTAATTTATAAAAGACAAGACAAGAATTATTAATTATTTACATTATTTTGCAGGCATGGGCGTACGAGGTGATCCCTGATCTGGCAAAGGTATGTGCGTTACGCGGTATGCCATTGGGGACTATGCCTCGATGCTTGATTTGGAAACCTCATTATGTTCGGGATGCTGACTTTACTGATTTTTTCACAAAAGAGGTAATTATTGTTTATGATTTTTTTTTAATTATTATTAAAATAAAATATTATATATTTTATTTGATTTTTGTTTTTTTTTCAGCATGTTTGTAGTACTTCACTGCAGCCGACTGAGGATGAGGCCGATTCTGAGTTTTGGCAAAGTCTGCGGAATGCTGAGCAACCGATGATTCGCAGATTTATACCTTACAGAGGCTTGAGGCCCCGATCATCAGTCTCTCAGCGGGGTGCTGCTAGTGCCTCGAGGTCTTCTGCGAAATATATCTGACAATCGAAAAATAAGACACACATGTTATAATAATCTTTATTAACATATTTGCAATAATGAAAGTTCGAATTAACATATTACCTGAGGGCGGCAGCCGCATGACAACATGGAATCAGATCGAGATCGAACTGACGACACTCACACGTTCTGTGCTCTAAGTCGACACTGTAGCTTCTCTGTTGCCCTTCCACCTTGTATATGTGTGGCATGGTGGTGCCTCTGACTACAAGCTGTCGCCCATATTCGGACGACTCTGTTAATTTCGTCATAGCTACGTGTGTCAGAGCATGATCTCTAGACCGTGCAGCCGCTCGTCGCTCGTCAAACCATCTCTCAACCATAGCTCTGTAAGTCTCAAGAAGGGCACATATAGGTAATCGCCTTGCCCATAACAAACGAGAGTTGAGGGATTCGGCTGCATTGGACGTCATGAAGCTGAATCGGGTACCAGGGCACTGAGATCTCGACCAACGGTGAACTCCTATATCCAGAAGCCTCTTGTAAGCTCCTTCTTTGCTCAGAATCTCCAAAGTAGACATGTGCTTTTGAAATGCATCGTGCCTATAACAGTAGGCTGCATCTCGTAAAACAGCACCAACTTGCGGACCGTACCTCGACATGTTATTCGCCAAGTGGTAGTAGCAAATAGCATGCGTAGCATTCGGAAATGCTAACTCAACTGCATTTTTTATGCTCTTGTGCTGATCACTGACAATGATCAGTCCTTCGCGATCCCCGAAGCACACATGCAAGCGATGCATGAACCACATCCACGACTCATCATCCTCTATGGGTCCAATCCCGATAGCAAGGGGAAATAATTGTTCATTGCCATCTTTCGTCACCGCAACAAACAACATTCCCTTATTCTTGCCCTTCAGATGCGTGCCATCTACAACAATCACTGGGCGCATGAAGCTGTGAAATGCATCGATGCAAGGAGCAAGCGCCAGAAACATGTGCTTGAACAAACTCTCCGAAGAAGTGGATATATCATACATCGTGCCTGGGTTACGAGACTGTAGCATGTGTAAGTAGCCCGGCAGCATCGCATAAGACTTCTCCCACTCGCCGAATATCATTGCAATGGCTATGTTTCTTGCCCGCAGGGCAAAACTGTAATCAATCTTGATGCCGAATTGAATCAACAATTCAGACATCATCTCCTTCGGCTTTAGAATAGCGCCCTCCGCCGCCAACTTACTGGAGAAATACTTACCCAACACTCTTGCGGGCACTCTGCGGGGAGCAACACGATCAATATCTGTCTGGCAGCTGTGCATCAGATCACACTTGAATACTCTCCAAACAGTTCCAGATTGTCTTGCACGCAGCATAAAAGGACAACCATTCCCATGCTTGCATCTGTAGTTGAGCCGAGTAGTGCTGGACCTCTCTGTGGAGTACTCCAATCGGTGATGCAAGTGATGCAGTCCTACAGCAAGGTCAAGTTCATCCTTGCTGCTAAATGTCGCTCCAATGCACAGCTGAGTCGGGGCCCAATCTGCGGGAATAATCCACTCCAAACGCTCAGGAGCATCAACCTCTATTAAAGGAAGCACCCAACTCCTTACTTCCTGATCATGTCGAGCTGCAGCCACAGATAGACTCAAGTTATTGTTCGATAGTCCGTACTGATCCATTCGCCCAGGAGCTAGAATCCATCTAGAAAAATCACTGACCAAGGACTCAAACAACCGACTCCGCCCCTCCTCCTCGTCCCTCTCCTCCTCGCTTGCCTCCTCCTCCTCCTCCTCCTCCTCATTATCATCATCATCACAATAATCATCATCATCATCATCTGTAGATTCCGCCTCATACTCATCTATGAAATCATCAGCTAATGAGATGCTAGGACCTCCCATTCGTGTTGATCGCTGTGACTCTGACTGAGGTGCCTGAAATCCGGACTGATTTTGCTTCAATTTGGTGACCACATATATAATTGGATCAATGCTATTTTCATATAGCATCCGCATAATATCTTCGTCGGTCTTCAGTCCAGCCTTCACATGCCTCGAGCCCCCAGATATACTGCTCATGTAAAACTAGCAGTAGCTAGTACTGAGGAGATCACAGTGCATGATCTCGTGAATCTCGGATAAAATGGTATTGTAGGAGATCCGTTCACGTCTCAAACAAATCAATTGCTCGTCTCCGCCCATATACTCGGATCTGTCCCAAGCCCCACCATGACGTATGATGAAACGTTGATACGACATCTGTGATAAATGAAACGAAAATATTAAAAAAAAATAGGATCATATTCCAGCAGACAATTCGAGATCTCGATAATAATATCGAGATATCGGAATTTAATTAAAATTAATCGCGATCTAGTGATAAAATCGAGATCTCGAGATGATGTCGAGATCTCGATATGGTGAAATCGAGATCTCGACATCATGTCGAGATCTCGATTTTATCACGAGATCGCGATTTTCCTGGGTTTCTCCCTAAGTTCTCTGCGTATTTTTTTACGAACAACAGTCCTAAAATCGCGATATTTTCTAAAAAACTAAGATATACAAGTCGATACTAAGATATGCATGTCGATTTTGAACACATAACAACATTATAACGCAGAAAACGAATCGAAAGTAAGAAAAAATGGTTGAAATCAACATACCTTCGATTTTTCTCTCTCTAAACCCTCTCAACAATCTTCAAATAATTTTTAAAATGTTTGCTTCCTCGTACAACCGAAAATATTTGTTTGTAAAAGGTTGTAATAAATTTACAACTACCTTGGTAGTTCAAATTAATTGTTCAAAATTAAATAAATGAATAAATAAATTAAATAATGAATATTTCCGAAAATGGAAACAACTTAAATAAAGTAAATTTTGTCTTGTAGCCGAAAATGGAAGAGAGAAAAAGACAAAAGTACAAAGTGGCTAGAAAACTTATATTTTTATCCTTGTGGCTATAAAACATACCCACTTATTCAAAGTGGCTAGTTGTATCCATTCCCACTATATATTACTCTTATTTTCATTTTTTACCTGTGTCCCCGGTATATTAGTCACATTTTCTTAAATGACAAATTTCTTCATATTTACCAATAAAATATTATTTTCACAATATACTCACAAACATTGATTATTGTGCCGGTAAATACGTGATTAATTGATCGGGTGGGAGGGAATATTAATTAATTATAATTAGGTTTCACATATATAGCTGAATACTTGTAAAGAATATGAATAACTCATCCAGTCAATAATATTAAACAAAGAAATGTAAATTATAGTAGTATTTAAATAGAAATGATTACATTATTTTCCTTAATTAAAGTTTAGCATTTGAGATGGACAACCCTCAGAATATAAAAATCTGTATTTGGTCAACCTTTTTATGGAACTAATATTAAACAACGAATTGATTAGCTACAAACTTACAAATGCGACATTTGGCTTCACGTGTATTAAATGTGTATAAACTGTAAGATCCAAATCTCAGTCGTCATGATCATCTAACTAGGACCATTAGATATTTAAACTAGCTGTAGGTTGCAAGTTTTAAGTTATAAAAAAAAAACTCCATAGAATAAATAATACTCCCTCCGTCCCCGATGAATTGTCCACTTTGTTTTTGACACAATAACCAATGTGAGTAGAGATAGAAAAAAAATAATATTTTATTAGTGAGTGTGTATTATTTTCTATCTTAGGTAAGTGGACAATTAAATGAGATGGAAAAAAAAGAAAGATGGACAATTGAAGTGGGACGGAGTGAGTATAATATAATTAGAAATTACAAAATAAAATAAATTTAGAAGTTGGGAGTGTTTTGGGAAATTTGGCTTAAAAAAAAGGGATAAGGGTCATTCTAACTCTCCGACTATTATGACAGGAACACATTAGACCTTCTATGACTATTTGAGTCAATTAGACCCTTCAACTTTTAAAATTGAATCACTTAAGCACTCCAATTTTTAAATTCCCTGTTATACCCTTATTAAAAGATTGTATATTTATAATTTATCAAATTCAAATTGATAAAATAATAAATATTTAAAAATAAGACATAAAATTAAAATAAATCAAAATCAAAGTAAACAGAAGTAAAAAGAAAATTTAAAATTTAATTTTTTTAACGAAAATATTAATGCATTATCAGGAGTTTTAATTTTTATTTTCATAGTGAGTTAAAGATTTCAAATTTTTAATTCTGAATTAATAAAATTAAGATTCTCTAGAAATAAATAATTAAATTAACTTGAAGTATATATAAGTAATTTTAAATTCTAAAATAAATCAGAAAACAATTTTTTTTTATATCGGAAACCTGAGTTGCGTTACCAGGGGGGCTTATAATATTTGTTTAAGTTATAAATTTTATTTTAATAATATAAATTTTATTTTATCTCAGATTTATTTTTAATATCTTATTTATTTAAACTACTCAAATTTATTTTTACCGCAAATATTACTTTTTTATTTTCATATTTGTTTTAAAACTATAATTACTTCTATTAACTTTAGTTTTGATTTATTTTTATTTTAGCTTTTATTTTTTAAATATTATTATTATCATTTTTATTTTTAGTTTTGATAAATCATAAATTCATAATTTTTTAATAAGGGCATAACAGAAAACTTAAAAACTAAAGTGCTTAAGTGATTCAATTTTAAAAGTTAAAGGGTCTAATTGACCCAAATAGTCATAGAGTCTCTAATGTATTCCTTTTATAATAGTCGGAGGGCTAATCTGAACCTTATCCCTAAAAAAAAAAAAGAAGAAAGTTATATTTTGACTAAATCTCAATGCTCTCGAGATGCTTTGGGCCGAGGCCCGCATTTCTGGTCATGAAAAAAAAATAAAAATGGAGTACATTAGGTTTGGGCTAATGTGAAGTCCGATTATTTCTACCAATGAATATTTGAGAATAATGCATAAATCTAGATTATTTGACACCTAAAGATTTCAAGATTGCGAAATACATGTATTTTTTAAAAATAGAATATATTAATTATGTAAGCGGTATACGTATCTAATGAAAGTGACAAAACATGAGCTATTAATTATGGGTAAAACTACCTTGTAATATTGTATGTATGTAGGCTTTCTTGCCATGTACCAAGAGTCAGCAATTAATTTCCGAATTAATATTAATATATTATATTATTAATTATAGTCAGAGCAGACAATTACATTAGGAAATTGTGAATTTTTACGTTTGTTCGTTTTTATAAAGATAAAAATAACACATTTCATTTTATATACTTTGAAAAAATGGATTATACTAATTTCCAATCAAAGAACAGTTAAGAGAAGTCGAAGTGGTAAATGTGTGCAACTAATTGATTCTTTGTTATATGATTGAAATAAAACAAAGTTCCAATGATATATACATGAATAATTCTTGTTATCCTGCAACGCTCAATGCAAATTAATTGATATTAACATACAACTATTGGAATTGGATACACACATACAAATCCTGTTGTTGGTAGGGCAGATGTGATAGGATGAATGAATTAGCATTATTGCAGGGAATGTTTGACCAATTATGCTATATTGGATGTTGCTGTGTCACATTATTAACATATATTATTATTATTATTAAAGGTGATGACGACTTCATCCTTTTCCTGCCTCCTATTCAATCGCACATCCACCACATAAATAATAATAATAATAATAATAATAATAATAATAATAATAATAATAA
>JAPKLW010001482.1:160868-192312 GCA_026898455.1 Plectranthus barbatus
AATAATAATAATAATAATAATAATAATAATAATAATAATAATAATAATAACAACTGCATCCACCATTTCCATAATAATAATAATAATAACTGCATCCACCATTTCCAGCTGCCGCATCTCTCATCGTTTTCTCCGCATATATATGCATCTCTCAAGCTTACTATTACTACCATTACTCAAAAAAAAAAAAAAAAAAAAAACACCTTACTATTACTACCATTATTGCAATTAATGGATTACTCATCATCAACATATAAACATACACTATGTATAAAAAAAAAATGAAATGTATGGAATTAGAAATCGATCTCAATCATTAATGTTTACAAATTCGATGGTGAAGATTGACGACTCACACAATTTTAGAACAGCACAAGGCACTCAACATGTTTTAGCCTCTTTCACAGGTACATATGTCTCATCAGATAATAGATTTGAAAAAAAAAAAAAAAAAAAGGGAATTTGTGAAATGCCAATCAAGTCAATGAGTTTTTGATTGATTAATTGAGAACTTTCCTAGTCAAGAAATATTCTTCAATTTCTTCGATCTTAAACAAGAAAATCCTTACTAACTATTTGATTAATTTGAGAGAATAACGTACAATATTGATGTCAGCAAATGATTGATTCCGGTCCAACACTATATATAATCCTCACCATAATCCCTTTTAACCCCTAATACAGTGATTTAGCCCACCCACCATCAATTTCAATCATATGATTCATATTCCTACAAATAGGAATTTAAATAAGTGATAATATTTTGGTTATTAAATGTTAATAGATTTTGTCTATTAATTAGTTTTAAAAACAGTTGGGATTAAATTTTCTTATGTATATTTCTTGTTTGAGTTTTGGTGCATCTCCTATATATAAAATCGCTATAAAACTTTTAGGGTAACTCTAAGCATAGCTACCATTTTATTCAACATAACCATTTTTATAAAAAAATAAATAAACTAGTATTTAATATTACTATTTTACCTCATAACCCTTAAATTAAAATTTCAACTAAAAAATTAAAAAAAATTACACTGTCCCTCTCCCGTTTCTTCTCACCTACGTAAATCCTCTCCCCCCAACCCTCGCCGGGGAGTGACCCCAGCATATCGCGGTGAATAGAACTCACAATTTACATAATCACACTACTATATATATAAATTTCTTCACAAATTGGAGTTTGGATCACTGTAGAAATCATTTATGAGGCTAAACTCAAAGAATTAAAAATTTCTAGGCTTAGAAGCACTGAACCCACCGATACATATGAATTCATTGGTGTGTATCAATGAAATGGAAGAATACTTTAACGATGTATTTGAATTTTGTTTGGGGGTTATACTCCTTATTTTTTTATATTCTTTATAGGGGGCTGTATATATTTAGATCTTGGTTTTTCAATTGAAATTTTACTTTATGTGTTATAAGGATAAAATAGTAATATTATATATTGATTTAACTTTTTTTAAAAAGGGGGGCTATATTAAGAAAAATGGTAGATGTGTTTAGAATTACCCAAACTTTTAAGACGTTTTTTAAATGAGACGGTCTCATTATTTTTATTGTGAGACGGATTTAATGATGTATTTAATTTATTGAAATGATATATTTCTTTATTACAAATAATGTAATCTTTTACACAGAAAAAATAATAAATTAAAAAATTGAATGATATATTTAATTTATTAAAATGATGTATTAAGGTCCGTCTCACAATAAAAACTGGTGAGACCGTCTCTCAGGAGACCAACTCAACTTTTAAATGACTCTATCATTTTAAATTATTTTTTGACATATCATATAACAACACAAAATGATTAAAAAAGTGTATAAAACCCATAAATGATTAAAAATATACACAGATTACATAATAATGCATTAGGACAGTGATTAAAATTATAATTAACAAGACTTATAAATTTAGCCTTCAATTTATCAAATTAAATCTTGATTGTTGATCAACTAGAATTGAAGAATAAGATTTAGCACACTCAAGGATTTATCTCTCTCTCTCTCTTTATATATATATATATATATATATAGGGATGCATTAATATGTTAACCACTTCCCAGATGTTACCTGTTACCTCGCTGGCGGTGCATTATCTAGACAAGCTAACTATATTATCTAGGTAAAATTAGGAACATTGCGAAGATAATGTACTACATTACAAACTGTAATAGATAATGTAATGTAGTACATTATCTTCGCAATGTACCTGATTTTGCCTAGATAATGTAGTTAGCTTGTCTACATAATGCACCGCCAGCGAGGTAACAGGTAACATCTGAGAAGTGGTTAACATATGATCACAACTCTATATATATATATATATATATAGGGAAAATAGGGAAATATATCCCACTCTTTTACATATTAGAGGGTTTTATCCCACTCTTATGCTGTTAGGGAATTATATCCCACACTTTCATTCTGTTAGGGAATTTTGTCCCATGTCGCTGACTAAGCCGTTAAGTGACACGTGGCATTGATGTGGCGCTGACTTACTGCCACATATTTGCCACGTGGTATTTTTAATTATTTTTTTAATATTAATTTAATTTTTTAAAAAATTTTAATTTCATAATTAATATATATTTTTTATATATTTCGTTTTTTTATAATATTTTAATAATAATACTTTAAATAAATATAAAAATATTATTGAAAAAAAATAAGTATTAATTATTTAATTATGATATATTAAAAAAACCTAATTCTCATTAAAATTGAAAATTAATATTAATGAAAGTATATACAAAACTAATAAATATTTTTGAGCAAGTGTTAGCTATAGAAAAAATTATTGATGATAAAACTAAACAAATTAGTTCTAGGCATTGAATGATTATTTTACTTTATTTTCATATATTATAATGTAATATTAAATGTATTTTCATTTTTATTCATTTTTTTTAATAATATTTTAATTTTTAAGAAAAATAATTAATATTTATATACGCTATATATATATATATTAAAATATAATTAAAAAACACCAGCAAAAATTATTAAAAAAAGAAAATATATAAATAAAAAACACGTTAATTATAAAATAAAAAAATAAAATATTATTTAAAATTGACATTTTTAAATTTTTAAATATTAATTAATTTAATTTTTAAATAATATTTTTATTCTTTTATATTTTTATTTTATAATTAACGTGTTTTTTATTTATATATTTTATTTTTTAAATAGCTTTTAGCCGATGTTTTTTAATAAGATTTTAATATATGTATATATATATATATGTATATATATATGCAAACAATAATTATTTTTCTTAAAATTTAAAATATTATTAAAAAAACAAATGTATAAAAATAAAAATACATTAATATTATATTATAATATATTAAAAAATAAAGTAAAATAATCATTCAATGCCTAGAACTAATTTTGTTTAGTTTTATAATCAATAATTTTTTCTAAGGCCAACACTTGTTTAAAAAATATTTTTTAGTTTTGTAAATACTTTCATTGATATTAATTTTCATTTTTTAATGAGAATTAGGTTTTTTTAATATATTATAATTAAATAATTAATGCTTATTTTTTTCAATAATATTTTTATATTTATTAAAAGTATTATTATTTTTATATATCTTATTATTATTAAAATATTATAAAAAACAAAATTTTTAAAAAATATATATTAATTACAATTTTTAAAAAAATTAAATTAATATTAAAAAATAATTAAAAATATCACGTGGCAAATATGTGGCAGTGAGTCAGCGCCACATCAATGCCACATGGCACTTAACGGCTTAGTCAGCAACATAGGACAAAATTCCCTAACAGAATGAAAGTGTGGGATATAATTCCCTAACAGCAAAAGAGTGGGATATATTTCCCTATTTTCCATATATATATATATATATATATATATATATATATGACTATTTTAATGAGTTTCTAGGTGGGAGAGCCCAAAATGATGTAGTCCACTCAACAACACAAAATGCATGCTGTTGTGTACCTCACTAAACATCAAACTTCTCTCATTTTTTTGTCTGCCTCGTCTTATGCTTGCTGATGATATATTCCCTTTTTTTTTTTCTTGGTGGAATTAATGATGATATATTCCTTATAATATATTAATATTTATATACATAGAATGAGCGGAAAATACATGATAAATATTTCGTTAAGAGAAAATAAATGTAAACTTATAGCTGACCACAGATAGTTACTGCAGTCCCTTCTTGAGATGAACAAGGGCAAGGCGTGAGTTCTGGCAAAGACTCCACTTTGCTTATATTCATCCAATCTTACTTATACCAATCAAAATTCACCTTTCTTTTCAATTCTTATTAGATAAAGATATGCACATCCCATCATTATTACAGTTTTTATGATGAACACACTGTTTTTCACCTTATTCTTTCTTTCTTTCTTTTTTTTTTTTTTTCCTTTCCCAACATAAACTTCCACTATAAATAAATAAACTATTTTTTTACTATTAGAATTTACCTATTGTTCATCTGGTGTGGTGGTCCGGTGGATGTGGTTTACTCTCATTGTTAAAAAAAGAATAATCACATTCATAGAATTATCTGGATAATATCTCTAATATTCGGTGGCTTTTATCTTATAACTATTCTTGAATATTGAATTAAATATATGCAAACTTTTGATAAGCCCTATGCAGCCATGAGCCATATTACTATTAATATTGAGTATATGAGACAATCATTTCAACTAATAATGAGTCACCTGAGAAACTGGTGTGAGCTAGCTAGCTACTTCATTAATGCATCTTATCCACCTCAAATGTTGTTGTACTTGTACATGTTGCAAAACTGTTAGCCACATTCAGGCTTCTGCTCGCCGCGACGGATGATGCCCACGTGTTTTATCCATCTGTCACGTGACCACATCCCATGTCTTTTCTTGTTTTAATTCTGCTCCCTTCCTTCTTCGTTTTAAACTATAATTCTCAACTTTTTCATCAGCAAAAAAGTATTCAATCCAGTTTCAATCCCCCTCTCCTCTTCAAAACAGATAACAAACACCCGGTTTCTCACTGTTTCAAATCGGTAAATTTTAGTTTTAAGGTTCTCTTTTTTAAATCTCAAAGAGACCATCTTTCAAACGGTGCCGGAATTCAAATCCAGTCAATCAAAAGACTGCAGTGCTCTTGAATAACTCAAGTTTACCAGGAATTAACTTGCATGTTTTCCTACTTAATTATCGCTCCAAACCATATTTGATTATGTGGTTCTTGTTCCCAGCTGCAGAAAACTGATCAACGCTGAAGAAAGTAGGCACCGACAATACATTGACATATATAGATGTTTATGTTCCTCTAAAATTATTTACATTTCCGAAAATTTCCTAACAAAAACAACATTTAACTCTACCATCTTCGACATGCAGACCCATTTCCAAATCTAGAAACCACCTAAATTCAGGATTTTTCTTAGGAAAAAAAGAAGATGTCAGTGGACCTGATCTGCAGCTGATTCATGAGCCGCCATGTTTCCCATTTCACCAAGTCCGCCATTCTCGATGTTTTTCTCTTCAAAATCTGCTTCAGATAAGGTGCTGCTTAAAGAGCTACTACTTCTGCAAGTACTCTTACTACCAAACGACGGCGCCCTACTCGACATCGGAGTTGCCAGGAACGTCGGCTTTTCTTGGCCGGCCATGATAACCAAGAACTTATCTTCCATCACCGGCGGCCCTGACTTCACGTCACCGTCAGCCTCGCCAGCCTCAAGATCCCTCTCGCCGTCACCCCGGTTCTCCATATACCCGGACAGCTTCCAGTAGGAGCACGCCAGAATCAAGAGAGCGAAAGCGATGAGACCCAGCATCGCCGCCAGTCCACCGAAGAGGTACGGCACGGGAGAGTGCCACGGCGACCTCTGCACCGCAGACGCCGGCGCTGCTGCTGCTGCTGCTACATCAAAACCTGCCATGTTTTGTTTTATATTTTCTTGGGTGAAGAAATGTGAAGCTTTTGTGAATGTGAGAGAAGAAAAAATCACCGTGGCGACGGTGGTTGCAAGCGGTGGTGGAGTGGGTGGATAGGTGTGTGAGTGAGAAGGGAATTTATAGAGAAACGATGGTAAGAGAGGATTGGAATTTACGTTAAAATTAAGGGTGAAAAATGTCGTCATTTACATAAAGTGGAAAAATGGGGCCTGCATCAAACAAAATATTTATAATTTGAGAGTTGCGACATTAGAGCAAGCCATCCATTGTGGATGCATCGAATTCCACTCTCATCAACTAATCCTCCATTATATTATATTTATACCAACTTTATGTTTCATATATTTTTATCTCTAATTTCTGCTACATTAACTGTGGATCAATTGATACATGATTTGGCTAATATAATAAAAAATTTAAATTAATAGAGAAATATTTGATTAGATACTTTTATCAGAAATGGAGTAACGCCTACGAGATGGAATAATTTAAGAATCCTCGATGTATACAATATTCTTCTGAGTTCTGCCTTCCTAGGATGACATATACTATTTTCATACTATATTAACGCACCATATAATTAATTAATCCTAAGATGATTAAGGAATATTTACGCCTTTATTTTAAATTGATTTCTTTAATTTCACAAAGAATATTCGAAGTCTAGAAATTTTTTTGTGAAATGGTTATTTACCAGACATAAAAAGTTGTGAATTAATTAATTTTATTTTATTTAAAAGAAAAATGTTTAACATATCCCATCATATAATAATGTGTTGTACATTAAGCTTTGTCTTTTGCGATCAACTTACGTAGTGATTTGGAGACTGGCTGAATTCATACGCAATTCCCTAATTCTGAACACAACTTTTTCAATTAATTAATGTTGCATTTCTAATAGGATTTTGCGTCGTATCACGTAATGTATAGGGACATTTTAAAGATAAATATTTAATTTATGTATGAATATTTTTTAAATGGAATAATTTTTACATTAGTATTTTATTTCCTTAATCTTTTATTTGAAAAACAAAGAAGATATATCATGTTCGGGTGTAGTGGTGAAAGCACTTTCACTGTGTCCAAAATGCCATAAGTTCAAACTTTTTTTGGAATATTTAAATGTTTGAATTTAAATTAATGCATCATTATTATTATTATTTTAAAAAAAGAGGATATTGCTTCAAATATACAGTTGTATAATTTTCTAATAAAATCGATATTTCATATATTTCTGATTAATCTTTCTAAAGTAGAGTGAACAAAACAATATTTATTCAAACACAACTTCCACAAATACTGAAATCTCATATGCTGCTTTATAAATTCCATTAAGTGTATCAATAATTTCAACCATTTGATGGCTTGCCGTTTTATGACATAGACGTAACAAATTAATGCCTAAACGACATGTTTCTCACCTACTTAAACACATTTATTAATTTCGGTGGGTGTGAGTGTTCTACATTAGGTCTCTCATTCACTTAAAAGGTAAGGATACTGTTAGATTAAGGGCAATGTTGATTACTGTTTTTTTTTTTTAAAAAAAAAAGAAAAATATATTAAATTGGGATTTATGAGGGTTCAGCCCTAGGTCCCATTTAGAAGTGAGGGTACCTCAAGCTATAGTATCTTTGCTACTAATTAAGTTGTTTTTCATTTTCTTTTAAATTGAATCGCGATATTAAGTCGAGATTGATGAGGATTCAATCTTGAAGCTTTTATTCACTTAGGGATAAGCAATACCATTGGACTACAATATTCTTGATAATTTAGTGGATTTTGCGCTACTCCTTTTTGCTATTCATTTACCTGTTTCTCTTATTTTGGTTTGCCTTCTTCTTCGTTTATTAAATTAGAAATTAGTCTCCTTCAATTCCAATAAAAGAATTTCTTATTACCTTGAAACTCTGACATTCTCTTTATTTAATTAGGGCATTAACTTCCTGGCAATTATTATAAATGTTCATATCATTTTCATTGAATAACTTGATATAAAAGCAATATGTTGATAGACAACAGAAACATTTCGGTATATTCTAAAATCTTCTAACAACAAATAATCACATTTTTAAAATAATAATAATTTTTTTAATAATAATATATTTATTTAAATTCACACACCCACATTCTCGGATGCCGAAAAAATCATAATAAGAAGTGCAGCAAACTAACATATTTTAACAAGGCGCAGACCCAATTTACACTCGACTTTAACTTTTAAAACAAAAGAAGAAAAATTCCAGACACACACTATTATATTATAAGCAAACATTTATTCTAGTGAAATATGAAACACAAGTGGAGATACGTGTCTATCGCAACTCCAACATTACGCAGAGTATATTATATATATAATAATAAAAACAATAAAATACTCGTATTTCAAATATTAATTAAAAAAACATAGTATATAGTAGTATTATATATGTACTTGTGCAGTACCATGAATCTTAGCCTATTAATATGATTTTGATCCTGGCCGTGTGTGGTGGCGCCCACCATTCCGCCACCACTACCGCTCCGACGTACACGCTAACGACAATTTACATATTCCTTTCCCAAACGATACGTCCACCTTTCCCACCCAATCAAATTGTTTTAAATAGCCCCCACCACTTCATTTTATATGCCTAATTAATTACACAAATTAATCCTAGACAGCCTAATTTGGGAATAATCTATTTCGTGATTAAGATAATCGAAGCGTGCCACCGGTTAATTGCCACACAAATTAAACACCGAATCCCACTTAAAGGATCGATTTAATTAATTAAGCTTGTTTTAAAGTATACTTGATGTGACCATTAATTAATTAATCCTCAAAATAATTGATTATATTATCCCTTCACGCAACCATATTCGTACTCTCAAGATTATTTTATTGAATTTATTATAATTTCAAATTTAAATGAAATAAAGGTTTTGGGTTCGGGAGTTTTAAATTTCATTCTTATCCGTTTCTTAAAAAGAAGGTTTACATGCATAGCTTCATTAATGGATAAAGTAATTCGCCCATAGAGTGGGGAGCTTTTGGGAGTTATTTATTATTAAATGTATATTGACTATAATTCCATCATTAAAATTAGAAATTGTGTAGAAGCTTCTGAGCGATTTCTTGGTTAAATATGTTACTATGATTAACAGCTTAATCCCCGTAATTAGTAATGAATTGGGCAATTTTAAGCTTGAAATCAAATAGGTCTGAAAAAGGCAAAATATTAATTAAATGGGATTAGGATAAGTTACTAAAAAGTTGAAAGTAACTAAGATTGACTGTTTGTTCCCATAAGTCAAGTGAAAAATGATTGTCTAATATAATTCTAAACCAACTACTTGTAAATGATAGTTTATACGGGATAACATTTATTTAATAATTGTAATATTGTCACACATCTCTTGATAATCTATGTTCAATAATTATATATATGACTCAAAACATTATTATTATAATTTGAATCAACTATCTTAAGAAAACAAGAATGAATCTCAAATAAAAGGGAAGGTCTTGGGTTAGACAGACCTAAACGATTTAGGCGGGTTTTATCCATTAACCCAAGCCCAAACCCATATAATATACCTTAATTGGGGATTAATAAACCCTATTTGGGATGTGTCAACCCATTTGGGTAGGATAAAACCCGCCTAAACCGTTTAGGCCTGCCTAACGCAAGTTTTTGCCCAAATAAAATTATAGAAAGTTCATTATAATATTATATTTGTATAGATTTCTATCTTGAATAAAATACTTTATTAATAACTATTGAGGTTCAATTAATCGAGATAATCGTCACAAAATAATAAATAACGGCGAGAGAAGCAGTAGATTACAATTGCAAACCAAGGTAATCAATAATGAAAATGAAACACAAGCTAAAATAGAAATAATCAAGAGTGAAAGCGTAGAAAAATAAGATTCCGCTTATATTTCACCAGAGTTTCGCTACAGCTCGAGGGCAGGGAAAAAAGATACAAAAACAGACTATCTATCCCTATTTATAGAAAAAATGAGAATGGGATGACTTCCTAAACCCTAGTCGTTGGTGAGCTCATGGTCACCGCGAATTTCGGAGCTGTCCGAAATTTTTGGGGTCGGTTAGGATTTACAATGGTCCTGCACCGCCAAGCACTTAAGTTATATCTTCTCCTCCTCGTAACCGATCCGGTATCGTGGTCGATGTAGAGGACAACTTGGGATCGCCGTTGATCTCGTGCCTTAAGCGCTTCTATGTGCTTCCTTTTTCGTGTGAGTTTTAAACCGATTGAGCCGATGAATCTCTGGCTGGGCTTAGGCCTCGTGGGCCTGCCCCAATAATAATCATATATTTTAATAAATTAAAGTAATTAATATATATCCTGTTAAAAACAGCCATTGGAATGCATGGGTTCTCCACTAACATGATCATCTTTTGTAAGTTGATAATGAAGTGGGCTCCTACAAATAATGATGGCACTTTGGCTGCTCTCATTTTCCCTGGCAGCTTTCCAAATCGTCTATCGCCATAATTATTGTAAGCACCATCATTATTATAAGGATTTACATCATAATCCATCATCTACTTATGAAACAGTCGAGACTTCTTGCGCAAGAGCGGGATTTTCACATTTTCAATTCATAATGGAGATCAATTCTCCAATCAAATAATTATATCAATTTAACATTTGAGACATAGTGCTTGTCTACTAGGTCTCCCATGTAATAATATATTATCCAATTGGGTTTTTCATCTTACCCAAGATTTTACTACAGGGGTTGTAATTATAAAGTCATAAACTATATATGTCAATAAAGTTTGATGTGAAATAATATTAAAGTAGAAGGATGGTAATAGTGGTAGTGGAGAAAGCAGTATAGAATGGTTTGGCTTTAAGGTGGGAATCTTATAGTTACCCAAAAAAAGGTTAATGCACATATATTGAAGTAGTGAGACCTCATTGTACACTTGAATAGGATAATGTTGGGACATGCTGGTACAAGAGCAATATCACAACCAACACACAAAATCCCAAAAAAATTGAGAAATATATAAAACATGATTCTAAAATTCACTAGACGCTAATTATATATTTGAATAGGATCTAGGGTATAGTGATTTAGATGAGGCTTAAGCGATTTCTATGCATTAATTAATCGTTAAATTAGTTTTCTTCTTTTAATATTTTAAATGTATAAATATTAATAAATAAAGTATACAAATTTCAATTAATTTCTTTAAAAAAATACAAGAAATCGGCTACCTCAATTACTGCCTAGCCCACATAGGCTGCATAGACAGTGACTAGTTAATTACTCATCGCACTGCTTAAAAATAATGATTTGAAGATTTTCGATTTCGTTAGGGGTAGCGATGATGATGGTGCTCTTGGTTCTTAGTGTTGTTAATTGATCCATATACATGTGGTTCAGTTTTAAAAGAAGATCTGCAAGTAAATTATACATTAGATACAAATACTTATGATTTATTACGATTAAAAAAGTTGAAAGAATTCTTGATTGTAATGTGTTCCTCTAGACATTAAACCATGCACGAATCTAAACTAAACAAAGGTGGATCTTACGTGCATAGGAGGAGGGGCTCCCGTCACTTAGTTCTCTTTTTTTTTTTTTTTTTTTTTTGGGAATTAGCCCCCTTTCCCAACATGGCATCAAGAAGAAAAGGAGGGTATGAGAAGGTTGAGGATGAAGATGAGTCAAAATAAATTTTTAGTTTTACTTAATTTTAATTTTTTTTGTTAGGTAAAATCTAATTTAGACCCTATAAAAAAGATTTTATGAGCTTGAATTTAGAAATCATTAAAGATGAGTGTTGAATCGTGATTTTTTTTTTCTTTTTAATTTTACACAAATACTTGTGACTTGTATATTTATTTTCGTCATCAGTCCTTGAAAGTGAACTAGTATTTGATTTGATTTATATATGTAGATAGGTTTAATCTCCTCAACTACTCATATGATTGCAATGGCTACTTTAATTATCTCCTTAATTTGTTAATGGACCCATGGGGTGAGTGTTTGTCACAAAATATGTAGCCTATACTTCTTTTTTCTTTTTCTTTTTTTACAAATTACGTATATTGTTTGATATTGCCACAAAACTGAATTAATTGTACAGAAAATTGAATTTCGATGAATGATCAGCACACGTTTCAACATATTGTTTGACTAATTAATAAACATTTTATTATAAAAACGATAAATTAGATTAAATATCGATTCTTCCACCTCCTACTCAAAATCTTTTGTGGTAGTGGACTATTAGATTTGTCTTTTTGCTATGAGCAGAATATCCAAGTTGAGATACTTGCACTATATCCATATCGCAATTTGCAAATCTTATAATGAAATCTTGCATTTTCATTTATGTTCCCGAATAAAGGAACATTATTGGCGCAGTGCATTTTTTTTTAATTTACTCGTTTTCTTCCATTTTAGCATTTTATATCGATCATACCTAGTTGTGGTCGAAATTGGCAATTTAATTAAATGAAAAATGAAGATTTTATGAACATACATGATTTTCTAATAAATGAAGTCAGCATAATAGGGAAAAATGTAAATTAATATGTAATCGATTTAAGTTTTACAATATTTCTGAATAATATAAATATGGGTGGTGTTACTAATGTACCGTGAATCTTCATTAACCCTTATAATATCTTTTCAGAAAGTCGAGTCTTTGTGATTTAATCTCAATTCCTCAAACCAAATAGATAAAAACTTATACTCCAAATTATTGCCCTCCCCCGAATCGGGCCTATACGACAGACCTACGTGCGAATAATGCACCCTAAAAGTTTTAAACAATTTAAAATATTATGACAACAATAAAGTTGAAATAACTTATGTATTACTCGAATTCAAATATAGACGATGAATTAAAATGGTGGAAGCGACTTGAGTGGAAATGATTAATCAGCTTTAAATATGCTTCATTAATTTGAAATAATTGAATCTTGACATGAATAAGGGTTGAAGCATAATGGAACCAAAATGAAATACTCATTAGTATACATGAAGAGCAACAAGACATGTACATGCTTGAAAGAGAATATCAAATAGTTTCAAATAATGACCTCCACGCGGGTCTCATGCCAAGTACAACTTAGAGCAATAAACACAATATCGAAATGAAAGAAATCAAATTGGGTCTATGTATGGGGACATAGCCCGCAGCTCATGTACTGAAACAATAACAAAGGTCACGAATAGCATGCTAAGGAAATAATCAACTCAATAGGGATCCAAACTATAATAGAAAATAAGAGTAAGTCATTCGGCTCAAACTCATAACAAACATATTAAAGAGGTTCTGAAAGGCATGCCATTGATCAATGAAGTTTTAATAATTAACAAGAAAATAATTTGTACACAAGTTTTGCGTTCTCTCAAGAAGGAACCACCACGGATTCAACACCCATCCTCCTTTACCACAACGCCACCGCTACCTCATCACCTGTCACCTGCATGTGGGAAAAAACACATTAGGGGCTGAGTACTCCGCGTACACAGTGTTCACGGTGTCCCGAAAATAAATTACATATATAGTATTATGGAAATGCACTGTATCACACATGCATAACACAAGAGTTTTATTGAAATGAACTTGTGAATGCACAAAACAATTTACCTTACAAGGGCATGCCCACTCATTTTATGGCACCAACACAATTCTTAGGGGAGAATGCATTTCCTAGGGGTTTTGCTACGGGCTGAAACAGGGGTGCAGTCTTTAAAAATTAATTGTGAGTAAACTACTTTTGATAATGACTTGGAATTTTATATTCAGACTCTATAATGTACTAACAACCCAAATATAAAATTTGGGAATTTTATGAAAAGTTTAAGTGCAGTTTCATAATCGGTTTTTGACATACAACATAGAATGATACATTTTATTGTAGAGAACATAACATTCGGACAACATGGTATTTTGACATGAAACCAAATCCAAAATCTTCCTAACACGTTGACATAAAACATATATGAATTTTAGCTTAATTGGAAATCATTTGATAGGTCTAGTACAAGAGGCATTCAGAGGTATAATTCTACCAACTTTTTCATATATTAGATTTTAACAAAAACCAAGATGTGTCTTCCCCTGTTTTTCATTTACTCTATGTTTTAGATACGGAAATGAAACTCGGCACACATTATCAACACAATGTCCAGGAATTTTCCATATTTATTAGAATTATTTTTACCAAGGTACGTTATATATTTTTCCCAAGCACCTAAACCTATTCAACCACAGATTCGCCACTCACAAACCACAATATTTTTAAGAAATTCCAAATCCCACATCTTCCTAACTCAATGTAGTACGACATAATTGAATTTCATGGCATGATAAGACTGTTTGATACCTCTGCCGAACACAAACAGATGCAGTTGAGCAGGGGTAAATTTCCAGATTCCACATACTTCATTCCCAATTGCACACAATCATATTCAATCACCATAATACATTCATAAACACTTATTGCTTCGATTTTCATATGCCTATTATTTTTTCAATAATTATATATACAAGTTATTTATAGGTGGAAATGAAAGGATAACCCTAGAAGAAACCCTAACCGTGGCCGAGCTCGTGGTCGTCGATATTCTCGGAACCGCCCAAAATCTTTGGGATCGGTTAGGGTTTACAACAACTTTCCATCGCCAGGTCCTTGGGTCAATGATTGCTCTCCTCGATGGCGATCTCTCAGCGTGGTCTATACCAAGATTGAAACGGGGTTGGTATATACCTCATGACTTAGGCAATTCGTTCTTCCTTAATCATTATTTAGGTTCACAAATGGTGGACTCTGGGCTGACTGGGCTTTGAGTTGTCGATTGGACTTGGGCCTCGTGGGTCAGCCCCCAACAATGTATAAATCCTAAACTTGTTAATATTTAGAATTTTAAATTTACGCGCAAAAAATCATAGCTATTTTAAAATTTTGGAATATGGGTTCATAAGTACAATAAATAAACATTTTGTTAACTGAAAATATAATTGTCTCATAATAAATGAACAAAGTATGATCATGCTCTTCAAAAATCTTGGAGGAAATTTTTGAAACACTTTTAGTATAATATATAGTTATAGGTTAGATATGAGTATCATTTGCTGACATATTTCTTTAACATAAATGATATCTCGACACATGAAACGATGGGATAAGATCTGCCTTAGAAAACGCGACGAATGAAGATAAAGAGAATTCTGGTAATTAGTGCACTTAAAAAAAATGCAAAATAACGACGGAATCAGCAACGAAATAGTTTCCGTTGCTATTTTGCAACGGATTATCGGCAGATTAACTACAAAAATTAAATTATAAAATTTTAACGACGGAAACTTTCGTCGCTAGAAAAAAATAAAAAAAAATGTATTTTAACGACGGAAGACTTCCGAAGCTAAAAATTTAAAAATAAAAATTCTAACTACGAAAATATTCCGTCGCTAAACAAATAAAAAAAATAAAAAATCTTGCGACATAATATTCCGTCGCGAAACCAATAAACCATTCTAAATATTCTATTAACGAAATTTTTTTGTCGCTAAATAAATAAATAAACAAATTAAAATTGTAACTACAGAAGTATTCCGTCGCAAAATAAATAAAAAAATTAAAAAATAAATAAAAAAGACTAGCGACGGAATATTCCGTCGCTAAACAAATAAAACATTCTAAATATTCTGGCAACATAATTTTTCTGCCGCAAAATAAATAAATAAATAAACAAATATAAATTTTAACTACGGAAATATTCCGTTGCTAAATAATTAAAAAATCTAAAAAAAATTATGACAAAATTTTTCATTTGATAAAGATATAAAATAAATTAAAAATATTAATGACCGAATTTTTCGTTGTTAAAATAGATTGTTTAAATATTTTAAAATGAAATTAAATTCGACATTATTATATACAAATGATAAATTTATATATTACAAAATACTAATTACTTTTATAAGCACGATAATAGCTAGATTTAAATATATATTTGAGTTTAAATTTAATTTGAATAGTGTAATAACTAATATATAGATAATAATAAATTAATAATTACATAAATTACATTGACATAACTTATAAATATTATATATAACGTATTACTTATTGAATGCATGCATAGTTCAGTGGTCTCGCGCGCAGGACACCTCCGAGAGGTTTGGGTTTCGATTCCTCTCAGCGCAATATTAAGATATAAATAATTATAGGGGGCTGTGTTGGACGGTTGACGGGTTTAGGGGTTTTTTATAACTCATAATTTCTAACGACGGAATTAGCTACGGAAAAATCCATCACTATTCTGTTGCTAAACTTACGACGGATTTAAATTCCGTCGTTAGGCTTTAGCGACGAGCATTTTAACGACGAAAAATTTGTGTCGCAAATCCGTCGTTAGAACTGTTTAGCGACGGAATTTTCCGTCGCTATTTTGCATTTTTTTTTGTAGTGGTGTAGCATGAGCATGTTATTATATAAAGTTAAAACATTATTGAAACAGAGTTTAGGAGTATGAAATGATTTATTTTTAATGAGCAAAAGAGTATGAAATGAAATGAAATGTATTAAAAGAAATGAGTAGCAAAACCAATAAGAATAGTTTGATAAAGACAAGATACAGCGAAGCCAACGAAGAAAACAAAAAAGCATTTTGATTTTTGTATGTTGGCCTCATTTCAAACTCACCTTATTCCATCATCTTCTTTTTTTATGTAAACATTCATTATCGTTTCAAACTTTTTCCAAACACAAAAGCTATTGAATCGCGTGAAAATCCCTCAACTATCTAATGTCCATTTCCTTTGAATTCGAGATTTTACTTCTTTTTAAGATCCACTCTTATTTTCAAAACCAAAAGAAAATAATATATAACTTATCACTATAAGATGGTTTCTGTCATTGTCTTCCGTTAATGTGGAATAATTTAACACTCCCATGTAAAATTTGAGTACTATATCGATATTATTGAAATATGATATTGTTATTAAATTATTTTAATTAAAAAAATAGATTAAAGAGTTACATTTTTGTGCATACATTTTTTAAGATCTCTTTTGCGGTGGGAGTTGACCTTCTTGTGAATATTTATTTGGATTCCTTGTTCGTGAATTGCTGCAATTCCTCATTTATACTACAAGATATGAATGAAACGTTGAATGAGGATGATTGGGAAAAAGAAAAAAAAAAAAAAAGATAAGCTAGTCTATTTAAGTTCTTATTATGGATAATTTTTCTTTTTTAATTATGTCCCAAGAAAATTAGGTTTGGTGCAAATTTTCCTTCACTCCCCTCAAATATTGATCTTTGGAAAGAAACAACATTAGTGTTCTTTCCAAAGGATTTGATAGACACCCTTAGCAAATTTAGAAAATTTCTCATTATTAACAATTTATATATGTTTCGTGAGATAAACTCTTTAACACACAACTTAGTTCAGTATAAATCCGTTGTAACAATATAAATATTGCAGACGAATCATTTAATATGACCAATATATTGTAATTGTATTGTGACAGATTCAAAATAAAATTATCATCAATGCATATATTTCAATTTGATATTATGAATCAATTTTTTTTTTAAAAAAGCTAGATAAAACGGCGGAGAAGTGAGCGCGTTGAGAAGAGATAATGAGTCCAAAAACAGTTGTCTCCCCAGCCATGGACACAGGGTTTGTACAGTTTTGTATATATGCTTCCATTTCTAACATGAAATAATTAAAAGTAAACCCAATTAATATATAAATTGGATGTGAAAGTCCCACTGCACCCACCACTTTCTTCATATTTCCTTCAATAATTCATATGACCTAGCTCACCCCTTCTCTCTCTCTCTCTCTCGAACACTACCCTACTATTTTTCTCTGTTTTTGCAATCAATTAATGCTATCAATCATCATTTTCATCTCCCATTTTCTTACTTAATTTCCATCCCCAACTCTAACTCTTACTTTGGAATTTCAGGAGATGGCTTGGCATATTCACATGTATCATGACTGAGTTGCTGAAAGTTTTCCTGAAGAATCAAAATCTCATTAAAAAGAATATACAATTCTCAACTCCAAATTTTTTGTTACCATTAGTTTCTAAACCCTGATTCAACTCCTAACAAAATCTAATTAATCCACAAACAGTTTATGTAAATTATTTAATAATATATAAATATAATTAATAAACCATGAATAATAGTATTACAAACCATCTGTACCGACTGTACATAAATCTAAAATTATGATACAGACATAACATTGAAAAATAAAAAATGTGCCTCTCAATTCTAGAGCGCACCTGTCTAATTAATTCATAATTTTTTAAATTTCAAAGCCGTTGTTTCATTTAAAGAGAAATTTACTATTTATTTCAGACATTCCTTCCTCCATAACACCCGCTGCTTCTCCTCCTACAAGAATCCCCACATCTTTCAAAGAAAAAAAAGAAAAAAAGCAGAAGGTACAATTGGCTTAAAAATCAAAATATATTATATTCAACCGCCCCTTTTTCTCTTCATAGCCACCAATATTAATTGAATCAATATTTACTAAAACCTTCATAAATGCATAATTGCATATATATATATATATATATATAGCCCATCCCACAATAGTATCTAACCGTTTCAATTTCAAATAAAGAAAATCATATTTGAAATAATATCCTAGTTTATAATTATATATAAAAAAAATCAGAATAAATATATGTTGGGCTGAAAGGCCGCAAAAGTTGAAGGTGGGTTTTAGTGGGCTGTATTAATATATTGGATAATGAAACTTACAACTGTGGTTAGTTCTAAAGAAAATCGTAGAACTTGATTTTAGAGGAACACAAAATTCCCACTCCCACCCCTTTATTATTAGGCCAATTCTGAGTAAAGATGGTCTCATCATTTTTATTGAGAGACGAATTTAATAAAATGATGTGTTTTTTTATTGCAAATATTGATGTATTTCTTTGTTGCATGTATTTAACTTATTGAAATGATGTATTAAGATCCGCCTCACAATAAAAAAATGGTGAGACCGTCTCTCATGAGACTAACTCTTATTATTAACATAATGTCAGATTTTGCTGGATTGAATTTAGTGAACAAACATACTATTTTTTTTAATTTTTTTTTAGGGAAACAAACATACTAAATTGATAATATATAAATCTAGTTTAGATTTATTTTAGATTTGTTTAGATATGCATGCATATATTTCATGTATATCGTTTCCTAGATTCATATCTTTTTAGGGTTTCTACATCTTTTGTAAACTCTATATATATGTTCAATCAATAAACCTAATTTTAAAGGTGAACAATATATTTCCTATCATGGTATCAGCCTAAAATCGATCCTTTTCTCCTTCGTGATCGACGCTGTTCCTCTTCGCCATGGCACCGGACGCCGACTTCCTTCCCCTCTCCACTCTCATTCACATGATCACCATCAAACTCTCCTCCTCCAATTTTCTATTATGGCGTTCCCAGATCGTGCCACTTCTCACATGCCAAGACTTGATTAAATATGTCGACGGCACATTCCCTGCACCGCCGACGCACGTCGCCTCGCCCAGCCGCACAAATCCGGCCACCTTCAATCCGGCGTATTCGTCTTGGTACCTACAGGATCAGCGGCTCCTAAATCTTCTTCTCTCTACTCTTTCTGAAGAAGCAATGGCAGAAGTCCTTGGACGCACAACATCGCGCGCCGTTTGGCTCGCCTTGGACGTTGCCTTCAGCAACAAGTCAAAGACTCGTGAACTTCGACTTAAAGACGACCTACAGTTGATGAAGCGCGGTTCGCGCCCGATTTCCGAATATGCTCGAGAGTTCAAGTCTCTCTGCGACCAACTTGCTGCTATCGGACGTCCAGTTGATGACACAGATAAAGCTCATTGGTTTCTCCGCGGCTTGGGTCCCGCTTTCGCATCTTTCTCTGTCGCGCAGATGGCTCTAACTGCGCTACCTACTTTTCGAGACCTTGTCTCAAAAGCCGAAAGCCATTCTCTATTTCAAGAATCTCTAGACGCCTCCCCTGCATCGGCTGTCACTTTCTATTCGCAAAACAACTCGCATCACAAGTCCGGTGGTCAAAACGGTGGTTCCTCGGGGAAAGGAACTTCCTCGGGCAAAGGCGGTGGTCAGAACGGTGGGAAATGCGGTCGGGGTCGCGGTTCTTACAATAATCGCCCGCCGCGTTGTCAGATCTGCCGTCAAGATGGGCATTATGCAACTTTTTGTCCGGACATATATTCTCATGCACCGCCTCGTACATCCGATGCCAATATTGCTGAGGCTCTTCAGACAGGATGCACGATTTCCTCTCAGAATTCTTCCGACTGGTTTCTCGATACGGGCGCATCCTCTCACATGACTCCGGATCCCTCTACTCTTGATTCTTCGCAGCCGTACACAGGATTGGATCATGTTCTTGTCGGTAATTGTGCATCTCTTTCCATATCTCGTATTGGTTCCTCACATATTTCAGGTTCTATGAAATTATTGGATGTCTTGGTGGTTCCTTCCTTAACCAAGAATCTTTTATCTGTCAGCAAGATTATCCTGTTGATGTTTTATTTTCTGATCGTTTTTTCACTATTCAGCACCGGCTCACAAAGGAAATTCTCGCTAGGGGGCGTCGAAATTTAGGTTTGTACACGTTGGATCACTTTCAACCAGCGTTTATTTCCCAATTGAAGAGTAACAGTTTACGTGCCTCTTTTGAGTCATGGCATAGTCGTCTAGGTCATGTACCTTTTGATATCATTTCCTTATTATGTAAAAACGGTCATATTTCAGTTTCTTCTTGCTTACCAAAGCCATCTCCTTGTCCATCTTGCCAACTTGGCAAGAGTTCTCGTTTGCCGTTTCAATTAAATGAAAAACGTTGTTCTCATATTTTGGATCTTATACACTGTGACTTGTGGGGGCCTGCGCCCGTTACTTCTGCTGCTGGATTTCGTTATTATGTAATATTTGTTGATGATCATAGTCGCTTCACTTGGTTTTATCCTTTGCTGCGAAAATCGGATTTCTTTACTCATCTTAAATCATTCACTGCCTTAGTTGAAAATCAGTTCTCTACTACTATTAAACGCTTTCAAAGTGATGGAGGAACTGAGTTCACTAACAATCTTGTCCAAGATTTTTTCAAGACAAAAGGCATTCTTCATCAACGTTCATGCCCGTACACTCCTTCTCAGAACGGACGTGCAGAACGCAAACATCGTCACATTACTGAGACAGGTCTTACTTTATTATTTCAGTCGCACTTACCTCTGACACATTGGGTCGATGCTTTCTGTACAGCTACTTATGTCATCAACCGTCTTCCCTCAACAATTCTTGCCGGGAAATCACCGTTTGAGGTTCTTTTCAGCACTGTTCCGAATTACGCTCACTTTCATCCCTTTGGCTGTCGTGTGTATCCATGTCTCAGGGATTATGCCGAAAATAAATTTTCGCAGCGCAGTGCCTCATGCATATTCCTTGGTTTCTCTTCTATTCACAAAGGATTTCGGTGCTTTGACCCTTCTACGGCTAGGGTTTACGTTACTCGTCATGCTCGCTTTGATGACTCGTGTTTTCCCTATGCAGACTCCTGCAAGTCAGCGCCGCTATCTATGCTCGACATATCTACCTTCATGGAGCCAAAGTCCGTGTCTCATACACCCTCTCCGCCTTCGGCCCTGTCTCCTCCAGCTCCCGCCGCTGACACCTCCCATTCGCCATGCACCATATGTCCTGCGGCCGAGGCGCCCTTACGCCCGTCGCCAACTGCCGACGCTCCAGCTACTGCTCAGCCTCCGCCGCGCTAGCCTTCCCCGCAAGAGGCTCAGCCTGATCCTGCGCCCGCTACTCATCCCATGGTCACTAGGGCTCGGGCAGGTATCTTCAAACCTAAACATCTTGCCTATTATGCTTCAACTGATCTACATACTGCTCTACTTGCTTCTTCTGAGCCCAAGGGTTTCAAATCCGCTGCTAAACATCCGGAATGGCTCGCCGCAATGACTGAGGAGATGAATGCTCTTCGTGCTAATAACACGTGGACCTTAGTCCCCAAGCCACCTAACACTAATATTGTAGGTTCTAAATGGGTTTTCAGGACAAAGTTTCGTTCCGATGGTTCTATTGAACGCCATAAAGCACGCCTTGTGGCTCAGGGCTTTTCTCAGATTCCTGGTCTGGATTTCTCGCATACTTTCAGCCCCGTTGTCAAAGCTGCGACAGTTCGTATTATTCTATCTCTTGCCTCTCATCATGGATGGCCTTTACATCAACTCGATGTAAAGAACGCCTTTCTTAATGGCATTCTCTCATCGCCTGTCTACATGGAACAACCACCGGGTTTCATCGACCCACTCTTTCCAAATCACGTTTGCCGGTTATCAAAAGCACTTTATGGTCTTAAGCAAGCTCCTCGCGCATGGTTCCAGCGATTGAGTGATTTCCTGATCTCTATGGGTTTTTTGTGTAGTCGTGCCGATACCTCGCTATTTATTTTTTCTCATAATTCTGTGCTCCTATTTTTATTGGTTTATGTGGACGACATCATACTCACTGGAAATAGCTCCTCGTCCATCTCGGCTTTCATTACTCGGATGCATCGTGAATTTGCTATCAAGGACATGGGGCGTTTAAGTTATTTCCTTGGTCTCGAAGTCACTTATACAGATAATGGTTTTTATCTTTCGCAGGCTAAGTACGCAAAGGACATTCTATCTCGGTTTGATCTTCTTGACGCAAAGCCAGTATCAACTCCCCTTCCTGCTGGTCTCGCCCTTACTGCTATTGGTTCTCCTTATGGTGATATAACCGGTTATCGATCGGTGGTGGGTGCCTTGCAATATCTTACAATCACTCGTCCGGACAGCCTTTGCTGTGAATCACGTCAGCCAATTCCTTCATGCTCCTACTGTCGATCACTTTCAGGCGGTGAAACGCATCTTAAGATACGTCAAAGGCACTCTTTCTCATGGCCTTCTTTTCTCACGCCACTCCAATTGCGATCTCGTAGCCTACTCCGATGCTGATTGGGCGCGTTGTCCAGACTCTAGACGCTCCACATATGGCTATGCAATTTTTCTTGCAGGTAATTTAGTATCCTGGAGTGCAAAAAAACAACCCACTGTTGCACGCTCAAGCTGTGAGTCCGAATATCGTGCAATAGCTTACACTGCTGCTGAGGTTTTATGGATACGCTCCTTGCTTCGTGAATTACATGTTTCATAAGCTCAACCGCCGGATCTTTATTGTGACAACAAAAGCTCAATCTTTATGACTCAAAATCCTGTGGCGCATAAACGAGCAACACATATTGACATCGATTACCACTTTGTTCGTGAACTCGTCCAGACAAAGCAGCTATCCACCGAATTTGTTCCCTCCGATCGGCAAATTGCGGACATCTTCACAAAGTCCTTAGCTCGATCACTTTTCGACTTCTTCAGGGACAAGCTTCGAGTCTTTCAAGTACCGACGTCTAGCTTGAGGGGGGATGATAATATATAAATCTAGTTTAGATTTATTTTAGATTTGTTTAGATATGCATGCATATATTTCATGTATATCGTTTCCTAGATTCATATCTTTTTAGGGTTTCTACATCTTTTGTAAACTCTATATATATGTTCAATCAATAAACCTAATTTTAAAGGTGAATAATATATTTCCTATCATAAATTAAGGAAGATATCTATAGACACAAGTGGGAATGGGATAAAAAAATTCCCAACATAGAAAAGTTTAAATATTTGAAATCAAGAAGATCTCCATCAGATAAATCACCTAATTCACAAGAATTCACATAGTTTTGTTTGCCTCGTGTCTTCTCTCCATCAACTAATTATGTAAGTAATTAAAGTAAAAGTTACCGCACAGCTCGACAAGAAAATAGGTACGTCATTAGACTATGATTCTATGACGACGCATTTCTATTATCGATCGACATCGTAAACGAAAATTTATATTGTCATTTGTATTCCTGTATTTTACCAACAGCCGATTACCCCATTAATAGTCACGCCATCTAATACATTGATTCCATCGTTTTTGTGTGTATAAATGTGATCAAGGACTGGGAGAGAGATTGAGAAGTCGTCGATCGCGATGGCAAACATCGCAATTCCGACTGTGATGTTTGTTTTGATATGTTGGAGTAGAGCAACGAGTCTTGAAGACTACTCCCCGCCTTCAGTCATCCCCGTCGGTGTAGTTCTCGATACCAACTCGCCTTTTGGCTCCATGCTCGATGCATGCATCAATATGCCGGTTTCTGATTTTTATGCTAACCATTCAAACTATACTACAATCTTGCAGCTGCATACCAGAAATGCCACCACTCTTCTCGATGCTAGTCTTGCTGGTACGTATATTATATATTAATTTACATGTCCTTTTTCTTGTTAAAACTGATGCTTCAGTGTGTTAGATTTGGAATTTCGATTTTACAAGTGTAAAAATACAACATGAATTAAACCAGGGTAAAAGGGTGTAGACAAGAATCTCAGCTTCAACTCTAGCTGCTTACAGTTTAATTTAAAATGTGATGCAACTTTAGATCTATTGGAGACTGAAGAAGTAGAAGTTTTGATGGTAGGGCCTCAGAGTCAGGGATCAATGCAAAACATATTTGTGTCAGAATTAGGACAAAAAACTCATGTTCCCGTTCTATCGTTAACTGACAGAAGCTTAGCTCTTTACAGTTCAACCACACAAAACAAATTCTATGTTAGGACAACTGTGGATGATTCAGTTCAAGCTCGAGCTCTTGCAGCTATCTGCCAAGGATTCCAATGGCCTCAAGTTGTACTTCTGTACGAGGATACAGAATACGGCCATCGATTCCAGTCTCATCTTAGCAATGCTTTTCAAGATGTCGAAATAGGACTAGTGCATCTCACTCCCATCCCTCCGTCAGCCAACGATCATCATATCTCCAAACAACTTGGCTCGTTGAATAAACAGGAAACCAGAGTTTTCTTGGTTCATATGAGTCATTCTCTGGGTTTTCGGTTATTTAATATTGCCAAGAATCTAGGGATGATGAGCGAAGGGTATGCTTGGATAGTCACCGACAGTTTATCCAACTTCTTGAGCTCCATGGATGCTGCAACTCGTGATTCCATGGAAGGTGTCGTGGGGGTAAAGCCTTACGTTCCATCTTCAAAGGGCCTCATAAACTTTCGAGAAAGGTTCGAGAGAAATAGCAGCAGAGCAAGTATGGATTTGAATGTTTATGGGCTTTGGGCGTATGATGCGATAAAGGCGTTAGCAATTGCTGCAGAGAACATTGGACCTTCCACTCCACGATCATGCAAAAATAAGATTGTAAGAGACGCAGGCTTGAGAATCTCAACATATGGCCCTCGACTTCTTTGAGAGATATCAGAAACAAGATTCAGAGGACTGAGTGGGCACTTTCAGTTGATCGATGGAAGCTTGAAGCCATTAGAATTTGAGATATTGAATATGATGAGGACAGGGGAGAGAAGTGTCGGTATTTGACAGCCTCACAGAGGAATGATGAGAGAGTCCAAATCATTTGTTGAAACAAAATACCCGACTTCAGTGCCAGAACTCAAGCACGTGGATTGGCCGGGTGATTCTAGCACTATACCAAAGGGTTGGTCTATACCTCATTCAGGGAGCCTCCGAGTTGGAATTCCATGGAAAACCAGGGTTCAAACAATTTGTTGATGTGGAGATCAACCCTGCAACCAATGAGACCCTCGTAACTGGTTTTTCTATGGATATTTTCTTGTATGCATTGAAGCAGCTACAGTTTCAAATCAACTATAGGTTTCATTGCTACAATGAGAGCATGATAAGTTAGGATTTTCACCAACTTATCTTATTGTTCTTTGACTGATTGTGTAGTGTTTAGATCGTTTTTGTATCATTTTCGTGCATGAATTGGATTTTGTACTTGGAATGTCGTGTTTGATGAATCATGCAGGTTTTTAGTCGAAAAACAGAGAAGGATTAGAATTCCAGTTTCAGCACCCCGTCGATCGACGAAGAGGCTCGTCGATCGACGAGGCAAAGGAAACCAAGCGCTCGACGAAGGGACAAGGGAGATCGACGGAAGTCAAGGCCTTGTCGATCGCTGCCAATGCTTGTCGATCGACGAGGATGTTCCAGGCCAGCGATCGACGCCAAACAGCCACGGTCGACGCGCATGCGGGAATCCTAGTCTAGATCTGATTTGGAGATAAAGGCATATCTAACCCTAGATACTGTTAGATACATCTTTCACCTCTATAAATATTCATGTAAATTCATTTTTTGAGAGGAAAGAGACCAGAGTTAGAGAGAAAAGAGAGTTAGAGCAATTACAAGAATTTATTATTGAAGAGTTTTTAGAGTTTTATGTTTGAAGACAAGTTTTTACGAGAAGATTCCCGGATTCCAGCTTTTATGCAATTCAGGTTGTATTTTTCTATGATGAATATTACCATGAATATGTGTAACTAAATCCCTTCTCAGATTCTAGGGTTTTGAACTATCAATGTATGCTTGTTGTGATTAATTGAATTATTTTCCCTTTCCCTTCGTAGTTTGTGAAATCTGTGCTTATTCATAATCTTGATTTGCTGATCACATCTTAGGATTATTTAGTTGATTACTTGAGACGTAACTGTGATAGTTTTCAATCGAAAGAGATTTTCACAATATAATCTGATTTCTTGTCGTAACTGAAGGAGATTAATTATAGGAATAAATCTGTAGATCTTTGGAGTTAGTTAATTTATCTTGAGACCGAGCGGAGACAGGTAATTAATTAATCTACTTTACGAATTGTCCAACAAAGAAGTTCGTAATACTTTTCTGATGTTTCACTACGAAGAGGAATTAAAATTGGGAATTAATCAATTCATTCATACATGTCATACTTGATAGGTAGATATCCCTGGAATCTGTGCTTCTCTTATTTGACTTCAAAAGCTTTTTAATTTCCTGTTTAATTTCCATTAGCAAATACTGCGATTTTCAAAACAACAACAAAACTTTTTATTTGATTTTCCTAATCAGTATTTTCAAGACGCCTGGCTTAGTACTTAAAGGTTATTCGTTATTTCTTTCCCTGAGGGATCGATAATTTTATTTGCCGCTATATTATTAGCTTTGCTAAGTCGCTGTCTAAATAATTTTAGCGTGATCAAATTTTGGCGCCGTTGCCGGGGAAAGAATAGAATTAATCTTACTATTAAGTCTGTGATTGAAATATTGCTTTAGGCTGTAATTTTCGTACTTTCTGAATTTTTTTCGCATTTTCGTTTTTCTCGTCGATCGACGCTTCTTGGCTTCGATCGACGAAGTTGTTTCTTTTCGTCGATCGATGCTGTTTCTCATCGATCGACGCCTTGCTTGTTTCAGAGGCTCAATTTTCTTAATTTGGTTCGTTTTGTTTATTTTCAGTCTTACTTCACTACCTCCTTTGCTGTACAGGTAGTGCATGAGTACAAGAGCTAGAGGAAAGGACCCGCTGTATTACTACCCGGACATTGAAGCCACTTGCAGAAAGATCCGAAGGAATAAGCGTGCCCAGGAAAGCTCAAGTAATCACACGATGGAAGATAACGTACCACCGCCCCCACCAGTGCTAACTGCAGAGGAGCAGGCTGTACTTCTCCAAGAAGTCCAAGCCATGAGGGCGCAAATCCAACAGTACAATCTGGAAAGAGAACTCGAAAGGAACAATCCGAATGGAAGGGATCTTCGCCATAACCCATTGTTTGAGGACAAGCCCGACGATGAAGAGGAAGACAATCAGGACCCTCCAGAGGAATCCGACGATGAGGAAGAAGAGGAAGCCATGCAGAACCGGTATAAACCTCGATTCAAGGAGACTGACTTCAAGATTGGCATTAATGCCAATAATTTTGAACTGAAGACCGGATTGGTGCAGATGGTGCAACAAAATCAATTCGGAGGAAGACCTACTGAGGACCTCTATGCGCATTTGGATAAGTTCATCATGCTCTGCAACACTGTCAAAATTGGAGGAGTCAGCAAGAGTGCCATCCGAATGCGTCTGTTCGCATTCTCTCTGAGGGATAAGGCACAATCATGGTTCACCGCACTGGACAAAGGAAGCATAGGCACGTGGACCGAATTGAGGAATGAGTTTCTAGGGAATTTTTTCCCTCCGAATGTTATCAGGCAAAAACGGAAAGAAATCATCAGGTTCGCTCAAAGGCCTGACGAGAGCTTCAGTGAGGCGTGGGAGAGATTCAAAGAGCTATTGAGAGCTTGTCCCGGACATGGTTTTCTGCCAGGAGAACAAGCTGAAGCATTCTATGAAATGCTCAATGATAAGACAGCCAAATTGGTGGACACCACTCTAGGAGACACAGTCATGACGAAGAGCGAAAAGAAAGCCATGAAGTTCTTTCAAAAGATGGCCAACAACACTCAACGGTGGTCCTCAAGCCGAACTCGGCCTGTGAAAGCTGTCGAGAAAGTAGTGGAAAAAGCAGTGGAAAAAGTTGCCGAGCAACCCGATTTGGCAGCCGAGCTGAAAAAGCTCAGGGAAGAGTTTGCTAATCTGAAGCAAGAGAAAACAGTTGCTGCAGTTGAAGCAGTGCAGGGTCCAACCGAGGAAGACAATGCCGAGGTGAATTTCATTCAAAGGGGCGGTTATCAAAACAACTACCGAGGAGGATATCAGCAACACAATCAGCAGAATAACCAGCCCTACACCTTCAATCACGCAAGGAATCACCCTGGATTCTCCTATGCAAACCCTCAAGCTGCAGAGGAACCACCACCAGGATTTGCCGTACAAGACGGAGTAATAGTGGAGAAGAAGAAGCCAAATCTCGAGGAGATTTTGGCTAAGTTCATGGAGGGCTCTACGGATACTGTAACCAAGTTGAAGCAGGAAATTTCAGGCGTGAACACAAAGGTTGATCAGGTGCAAAAGCACGTGCAGATCATTGAAAATCAAGTCAGCCAGATCGCCGATGCCCTAGGAACTAAACACAAGCCAGGACAACTTCCGAGCAACACTCAGGTCAACCCCAGGAATCAGAATCAGAGGAACCAGGTGAACGCTATAACTCTGAGAGGGGGCAAAACCTATGAAGGGCCCAAGCAAGCAGGGACAGACACCCGAGATGAAGGAGAAGCCGAGGAAGAAGGAGAAGTCGTCACAGGAGAAGCTCCGTCGATCGACGAAGCACCAAAGAATCCGTCGACCGAGGCTAACACTCATCAATCGACGGCCGCCCCTGCTCTGCCAATGAAGAAACCGCCTCTGCCGTATCCGCAGCGATTTGCCAAAACCAAGATGAACGAAAGATATGCACGGTTTTTGGAGACAATGAAGAAGGTGCATATCAACATCCCATTGGTAGAAGCTCTTCAAGAGATGCCCGGGTACATCAAGTTTCTGAAAGACATGGTCTCTCAGAAAAGACCGTTCTTGGAACACGAGACGGTCAACCTGTTCGAAGAGTGCAGCGCCATCATCCAAAAGAAGATGCCGATCAAAAGGGAAGACCCGGGTTCCTTCACAATCTCTTGTGTCATCGGAGGTGAGACCTTCGGGAAGGTTCTCTGTGATTCGGGGGCATCAATCAACTTGATGCCACTTTCAATCTTCAAACGGTTAAAGATCGGAAGCATCAAGCCCACGACAATCTCACTGCAGATGGCCGATCGATCAGTCACCTATCCGAAGGGCATCGTTGAAGATGTGCTGGTAAAGGTAAAGGACTTCATAATTCCAGCTGACTTCGTGGTGCTCGACATGGAGGAGGATCGAAACATTCCTCTGATCCTCGGGAGACCATTCCTGAAAACCGGAGGGGCGTTGATCGACATCCGCGACGGCAAGCTGACGTTCCGAGTGAACAATGAGTCCATCACATTCTCGATCTACAAGGCAATGCAGAAGCACAACGATGGAAGTTATGCAGAATAATGCCACATGATCAACTGCTTCAGCCCGGTAATGTCTTCCCCCTTCACTTGTTTCAAAAGTGATCCGGATTTCCTGGAAAACTGCATGCAACACTCCCTTTCCTCGTCCACAAATCTGGACGAAGCAACCGAGGGGATCCTGAATCTGGTCATGGAGCTGGATGTGTTCGAGGAGGTTACTCGTGAGAAAGAACTTAAAAGAGAACCACTGCCCAGCCACTGCAGCCAATCCTCGTCGATCGAGTCCACTGCCTCGTCGATCGATGCTGCAACAACATCCTCGTAGATCGATGAAGATGCTCCATCGATCAACGGCAACCTGGAGAAGCCGATTTCCAGCTCAGAACCGCCAATGCTGGAGCTCAAGACACTCCCGACACACCTCAGGTACGCATTCCTAGGGTCAGACAGCACTTACCCTGTTATCGTTTCTGCTTATCTTTCACAGGGAGAGTTAGACAAACTGCTGCGAGTTCTACGGACATACAAGTCCGCCATTGGATGGACCTTGGGAGACATCAAAGGGATCAGCCCTTCGCTGTGCATGCACAAGATCATCCTTGAAGAGGATGCCAAACCAAAGAGACAAGCACAACAACGTCTGAATCCCATCATGCAGGAGGCTGTGAAGAAGGAGGTTCTCAAACTCCTTTACCACGGCATGATCTACCCAATTTCCGACAGCAAGTGGGTAAGCCCTACACAAGTAGTAGCCAAGAAAGGAGGGATGCAAATTGTAAAGAATGATTATGGAGAAGAAGTAGCACAAAGACCAATCACGGGATGGCGAGTCTGCATTGACTACCGAGCTTTGAACACCGCCACGTGCAAGGATCACTTTCCTCTTCCCTTCATTGATCAAATGCTCGATAGATTATCTGGTTACCCTTTTTATTGCTTTCTTGATGGTTACTCAGGGTACAATCAGATAGTTGTGGCACCTGAAGATCAACACAAGACGGCATTCACCTGTCCATATGGAGTATTCGCCTACCGACGGATGCCCTTTGGATTATGCAATGCACTGGCCACCTTCCAGAGATGCATGACGGCAATCTTCCACGACCTGATCGAGGACATCATGGAGGTATTTATGGATGACTTTTCGGTTTTTGGTAGCTCATTTGATGTCTGTTTGCAGAATTTGGCTACTGTACTTGAGAGATGCACCGAGACAAACCTATACCTCAATTGGGAGAAATGCCACTTCATGGTTCGGGAAGGAATCGTGTTGGGAAATCGAGTATCAGCCGAAGGACTGGAAGTGGATCGAGCCAAAGTGATAGCCATTGAGAAGATGCCACCACCAACAAATGTCAAAGCCGTCCGAAGTTTCCTTGGTCATGCAGGATTCTATAGGAGGTTCATCAAAGACTTCTCGAAGGTATCCCGGCCCATGTGCAACCTGTTGGAGAAGGATGTATCCTTCGTTTTTGATGAAGAATGTCTGAAAGCATTTGAGAAGTTGAAAGAAGCACTGGTAACTGCACCAGTCCTCACCGCAGCCTTTCACATTGAGGTGCGACGCCAGCGACTACGCTGTTGGGGCAGTTCTGGGCCAACTGAAAGGAAGACTCTTCCA